>JARHVA010001103.1:3742500-3892107 GCA_037957365.1 Torreya grandis | reverse complement strand
TAAGAATGGTTTTGAGGGTTAATTTGAGAGATAATGTATCTCTTTTTAATGGTTTTTAATCAAAAAACTCATCACTATGAATTTATATCACTTAGGGGAAGAATGTCTCAATGTATAAGTTGTTCTAGTGGATCCTGATGCAAGTTTCTATTTTGTCTTCATGGTGGTAACTCTCAATTCATAATTCATGGAATATACCTCAGTCTCATGGATTTCATGTGTTCTTATCTAAGATTTTTCTTTTGTATATATTCTTCAAGTGTATGCCTTTGAGACAATGTCAAGGTTTGAATAATCTACTAGAGGATTGACTAACAATTTGGATCAAGTACAAGTTATACATCATGTTATATGGTTTTGGGATGATATTTCACCATTGGAAGTATAGAAATATCAAGATAAGAACCCATATGCACACTTTCCAATGAAGTGTTGGAAATATTATCATTTATGTCAAATTAACATTTAATGTCTAAAGGTGTTTTTAATGTTTATATCTTAGCTAAAGTGTGTTAATATTAATGAATATATTTTTGGTTGCATAAAGACAAAAAAGGGCCCATGAGGAAGTCAAAGAGTCATCACTAAATACAAAAGAGGAAAAGGATGAATTTATCCATGAAGGGTCACCTTGAGGAATTTGAAGAGTCATCACTAAAGACAAAAGAGGGAAAGGATGAATTTATCCATGAAGGGTCACCTTGAGGAATCTGAAGAGTCATCACTAAAGACAAAAGAGGGAAAGGATGTATTTTCCCACAAAGGGTCACCTTGAGGAATTCAAAGACTCACCAGGTAAAGACAAAGAAATAATTCAAAGGGTCATGCAAGGGTGAATGCCAAGGGTCATTTTTAAAGCTATAAAATGAGGCTTAGGAATACCTTTATATATATGGAAGTGAATGATTTTATCTAGATAAGAACAAAAGAGGAAAGTAGATAAAAGAGAAGAGATATAGTAGTGTGTTATCATTTGTTGAGAAAGCAACATTGAGAGATATTGGTGTTTTATACACAAAGGGGTTAGTGATTATTTGGGTTGGTGCTCATGAATCATTGTTATGTTGGTGCTCAACAAAGGGGTTGGTACTCCTACAAGTTGGTGCTTATGAACTTTGTAACTTGAGTTGGTGCTCACTTATACACTTGAGATTGTTCTCCATGGTTTTTCCCACTTTGGGTTTCTATGTAAAAATATGGTGTCTCACTCTATTATGTGGTACATGTTATTGATTTTTGTTTTATTACATATCTTGAATGTATGATTAAGTGGTTAAAGCAAAAGGAATTTGATTAGTTAAAAGATATATCTTTTGATTAATAATTGGCATCAGAGTAGGTTCCTTCAAAAAGAGTTTAAAATCTTAAAGGTAGATTGGGGAAAGCATAATATGGCCAAGAAACTAAGGAAGAATAATCAAGAGTTGAAATATATGGTCAAGGATTGTAAGGAATAGGTGTGTATCTTGGATTCTAAGTTGGCTATAGAAGCAAAATAAAATAAGATGTTTATTCAAGATCTTAAGAATGATCAAGAGGTTGTATATTCAATTTTGAAATCAAGAGAAGAAGAGTGTAATCAGTTGAAGGTTGAGTTAGGTTATTTAAAGGATAATCATGAGAAGATCATAATCAAGGTTGAGAAAGATCATGAAGTATCAGTCCATGGTAAGAAGGATGCAAGTTTTAAAGGCAAATTGAAGAAGCCAATT
Organism: Torreya grandis; assembly: GCA_037957365.1. Lineage (NCBI taxonomy): Eukaryota > Viridiplantae > Streptophyta > Pinopsida > Cupressales > Taxaceae > Torreya > Torreya grandis. The sequence continues at coordinate 3,890,395 of JARHVA010001103.1, read as the reverse complement.
AGGCAACCCAATGCTTTTAGGTTTTCAAATTCTTTTCATGGACACTATTTTGTCTGTCATCATGTTGGTCATAAGGCAAGATATTATATGAGGAGAAGTAATCAGTCAAAGGGAGATCTTAGACACATGCAAGCAAAATGTATGAGAAATGTTGTTTTCTTTTATTGTTATAAGGTTGGCCATATTTATAAATTATGTCCAAATAGAGTAAAGAGATCTTCAAGGTATGCCAAAGGATACAAAGCCCTTAAAAGGTATGAGAAGAGCCAAATTCATGTTTGGAGACCTAAGAAAGTAAAGGTTGATTAGGTTGAGTTTAAGAGTGAGAATACATTACTTGCTATAGTGGATAAAAAATTAGATAGGAAGGACTATGAAGAATCTCTTGTTATATTTGAGAATGAGCCTTATCAAAATAAGATAGTTTAAAGAGTTGAGAATATGAACAACATCATGAATGTTGAGGTTAGTAATTCAAATAAGTTATATATGCTTAAATAGATTCTAAGAAAAAGACACAAGAAGATCAAGAAAGTAACAAAGCAGATGTGGAAATCTCTTGAGATTTTATTCTAGGACCCTTTGTGTGGGGTGTATCTTCTAGGCTTCAAGGAGACACTTTTAACAAAAATTGAATCATGGTGGATGATGTTGGGTCTTGGCTATGTTACATGATAAGAAGGTGAGTTGATAGATTAATTTATATATCAGTTGAGGGGGAACTAAGTGTAAGCTCCAAGACAGAGTATTTACCATTGATGTCAAAGGGCAAAAGTACAAAAATAGGTTTAGGAAATAGGATGCTACAATAAGGGGGAGTTACCATATATTTTTAGTTGGTTTAGTTTATACATCTCAATTTTAGGTTGGCATGTGAAATACAAGTTTTTAGAATTGGTGATAGTTTTAGGTTGACATCAAAGACAAAGATTGAGATTATTGGAAATATTGTCATTGATGTCAAATTAGCATTTAATGTTTAAAGGTGTTTTTAATGTTTATATCTTGGCTAAAGTGTGTTAATATTAATTAAATATTAATGAATATATTTTTAGTTGCATAAAGACAAAAGAGGGCCCATGAAAAAGTCAAAGAGTCATCACTAAATACAAAAGAGGGAAAAGATGCATTTCTCCATGAAGTGTCACCTTGAGGAATCTGAAGAGTCATCACTAAAGACAAAAGAGGGAAAGGATGCATTTTCCCATGAAAGGTCACCTTGAGGAATTTAAAGAGTCACTAGGTAAAGATAAAGAAATAATTCAAAGGGTCATGCAAGGGTGAATGCCAAAGGTCATCTAGAAAGCTATAAAATGAGACTTGTGAAGCCATTTAGATATATGGAAGCAAATTATTTTATCTAGCTAAGAAGAGTAGAGGAAAGCAGATAAAAGAGAAGAGATATAGTAGTGTGATATCATTTGTTGAGAAAGCAACATTGAGAGATAGTGGTCTTTTATACACAAAGGGGTTGGTGCTCATGAATCATTGTTGTGTTGGTGTGTAGTAAAGGGGTTGGTGATCTTACAAGTTGGTACTTGTGAACTTTGTAATGTGAGTTGGTGCTTATTTATATACTTGAGATTGTTCTTTATGGTTTTTCCCACTTTGGGTTTTCACGTTAAGATCTAGTCTCTCTCTCTCTCTATTATGTGGTGTATGTTATTTCTTTCATTTTTATTACATATATTGAATGCATGATTAAGTGGTTAAATCAAAAGGAATTTGATTAGGTAAAAGATATATTCCATGCTTAACATGAAGATCACATGTGTCTCTTTCATTTGTAGTTGTATGGACTATAGAAGTAGATGGAAGATGTTCAGAGCTATGGTGGAGACTTGATACATATCTTCATGCATTCATATACCTCTGAATTCCTTATTTCCATCATTAGGGGATTCAAATTAACTAGATTCTCCATTCTCTACATACAGACCTTATATGAAAGCTAATAGACACCTACAAACTTGTACAAACCATAGGGTAAGTTGAAGATGAAAATGCATTATCATAAGCTTATATAGGCCATTGAAATAGTGATCATAAGAGTTAATATGGATATAAACTAAGGAATTTAGGAGATGTCTCTTTGTATAACACTAAATAGTCCATAATAACCTACAGGCCCTAAGCTTGTAGGTCCTCATTTTGGACCTTGATCAATGTCAAATTAATATAAAGTAAAGTCTTAAACATTGAGAGATTAACCTCATTGTAGTCAAATAGTGCTTGAACTCATCAAAGATACCAGGCCACTTAAAATCCAATGAAGTTCAAATAGACTGAGTTGACAATCTAAGAGACCACCTATAGGTCTATACAGAAGGGACAAGTAATAAGTAGTTTGGAAATGTCAAAAAATGAGTTGGTAGAACCCATAGACAATAGAATAAATCCTTTGGTGTAGATTATTAAAGCATTAATGGAAAGTGAAAGACTAAGTTCAAGACCTTGAGACTCCTATATACAGTCCTGACCCTAAAAGCCCAAATAGGGAATTTTGAAAGACTAGTCCATTATCAAAATTGAAGAACTAATAGAGCATATTTGAATGTGTTTGAACCTATTTTGGGATATTTAAAAAAAATTAGGAGATAGATAAGATCAATGACCTTAAAGGTGAAGTTTTAAACACCAAAACAAAGTCATGACTCCTAATGAGTACTTATATCTAAGCCCTATTGGTTTGAGGAAAAATGCATACAATGTATATGATGTTTGAAAGATATATAAACCTATTTTGGAACTTCATAAAAGATGTAACACTATTTAAAATTCTAGTAATGAGAATATGAGGATTAAGTGTCATAGTATGCAGTCAAAATACTCTAAATATCACATATAGGCTACATAAGCACACATGATGGTTCTAAGTAATTTAGGGAAGAACAAAGATATGTGGAAATAACTTTGAGGTCTACCACATAAAAAAAATATGATATAGGTTCATTAAAATACCAAAAGAGAAATGATTATGAAGTTAATGAAGTCAGAGTTTCTAAACCCTATACATAGTAAAAAATGGTAACCTATAGCTCTACCTACTTATGATCTTTGCTTGGATTGAAGGGAGGTAATGGACTATGAATATGTTTGAAATAGGTCATTTGGAATTATATATAGTGTCATGGATATATAATCTAATAATTATTAATAATATCAATATGAGAAAAGATCAAAACATAGTCTAAGGCCTAATGAAACCTAAAACACACATAGTAATTACCTACAGTCCAACCATGAGGGAGATTAGTGTGTTGGGAGTTCCATAGGCATGATAACACTCTAAAAATTGGTATTGGAGGTTATCATGAGTAGACCAATTCATCCATGGACATTTCAAAGTCATAAAAGTAGTGGATATACCCACTATTTTGTTTCAGACCTTGCCCACTCCATTGACAAGGGGTAGTCATGAGACTAAGGCATCTTTTAAAACTCAATGCATGAAACAAGTATGCCATACCCCATGAATGGACCTCAAGGAAACACAAAAAAATTAAAATGGTCTTAGTACACTCTCAGGTGACACCCAACCTTAATTTTCAAATTAAATACTCTTGAGGGCTATCAAAAAGGTGAAAAGTCCATAACCCTAAATACCTTAACCAATGTACCAGATGCATACAAAAGAGTAATGATAAATTAAAATGAATGTATAAAAATGGAAAGTATTTTTTTTATAGGTTTTTTAACCTCTCCTAGTATTTGGATGGAATTTTGATGCCCAAAACCCAATTTAGACCTATCTTGAGCTTAAGAAACACTAAGCATGCCATTCAAAGAGCAAATTTAGATACTCATTACATATCTCACACTTTTAATGGAAGAATAAGACTTTTTGGATAGTTAATGAGGTAATAAAATAAGGTTTTCCAATTGGACTTATGTAAATTTATGATTTGTTCTTTATGAATAATTGATAAGACCCTAATAGATCTTAAACCCCTCTAAAACCTTGATAGTGACTAGTCAAGGAAAAAAGACCTATAAAGCAAATATAATGACATATTTTATCATAAAACCTATTATATGTTGTTTATTACTACAAGAAGGTTACCCAAATGTACTTTTATGCTGATTTCACTTGTACAGACTTTCACAAATGCCTTATTTTGCATGATTTTTGGTGTTTTGTAAGTGTTATGAGAAGAAAAGAACTTACAAATAATTTTATGATGTCATTTGGGATGTGTAATAGATATAAAATTAGAAAATATTTACTAATATATTCTATATATGGTCAAACTAGGCCCATTTTCCAAGGCAATCTCTAAGAGGCTCAAAATGAGGCTAGGCAACAAGGCAATTTCATTGTTTGCATACTTCCATAGGATCTCATGACCTCAAAATTGACATGTAGGTTTTTGATATAATATTTAAAGTGAATCACATGATTTTTGGGTGATTTAAAATGTGTGGAATAGGTCTAGAGGAAGACAATAGGGTCCTAAGCAAGGAGGCCTAATTGAGGCCTAATTCAAGAGAGAGAAAGGCAAAAAAGATGGAATTCCACTTAGATTTAGAAGACAAAATTTTGAATGGATATATAAATAAATAATGGGTCCTATAATATTCCATTTTTTAATAAATATAATAAATAAAAATTCCTATATAATGAGTTTTACAAATTTTTAGGGATACCAAGAAAATAAGCCTATTAAGGACTTAAGGAGCAAAACAAATTATTGGGAGTTGTTATAGAGACAAAAATGATTTTTTAAAGACCTAATAAAATATTTTAAGACAATTTATGGAGATATCATGTCTTTAATAAGATGAAATTGAGTTTTGGGCCACTTGGACCAAGCTAGACATAGAAAATGAAGAGTTCTAAGACACCTATGCACATGAATGATGGAATGTCATATTAGAGGAGTTTATTAAGGAATGAAAGATGTAAAATTAGTTTATTGAGATAATTTAATGGATAATTAATTATTTTAAGGTCCATTTTTCACTCCTTTCATGTAAATAAGGGAAGTTTTTAAGGAGCTAGTCAAGGTATCAGAGCTAATTTGTAACCCCTACACCACATGGAGGGTCAGGTAATATTTAAGAGTGAGACACATGGAATTGGAGGTCTATTTAGACATTATAATAAATCCATTTATTTTTTATCTAATTACTACACTTGTCAATATTCTCTTACTATGCCCCTTTCTCTCTCTCTTCACACTTCTCTATACAAGCAATCACTTTTGGCTTTGTAAAAGAATCCACAACTGGTATGATAAAGCCTTAATGGTTTGAGTATTATTATTAAATTTGAATAAAATATTTAAATATATTTTTGAGTTATAAACTTGTTTTTTAATTATGTGAATTAGTGCATTGTTGAATGACAAGTGATAATGATATATCTATATGTTCATCTTACTCTTTCATGTTTTGTGCAAGTAGTCTACACTCTAATAGGTGACATGAAGTGTAGTTAGTATCTTTATATGTATTTAAGTGTGGGAAATTTTAATAATGTCTAAAATAAGACCTATTATTCAATCACCTTGAGAATTTAATTGAATATCACCTTCATGTTGAAATACTTATGTTAGAGAAACCTTGGATGTTGAAGTTAGTTTTACTAGTCATCTTTCATAGTGCAAGTACATGGTAGTATAGTGGATTAACATGGTGTATCACCTCATTAAGATAGATTTATTTAATGTTACTTATATTTTTGTTTACAAATATTTCACCCTTTTATGGGGTTTTTTATACGTTTCCATATTTGGACAACATGGGATTACCTCTAGGCCTATGGGTTGCCTATAACATAGGTAAACCTGTAGGTTAAAGGTCTAGCTCCCTTGATGTATATTTTAGTATCACACTACACAAGGATAATAAATATTGAGGGTGAAAAGTGAACAAGGAAACATAATTTAAAACTATTCTAATGAGAAGATACACCAAAGATAAGTCCACACAACACACTTGCATTTACATTGATAAAGAAGAGTACTAAAACCGACGTTAGCTCATTGTCCTTCTAGCATAATTATTTATCAGAGAGGTAGATTATTATACATATATATATGTGGATGAAAAAAAGGTTTGATAATAGACACTGATATTCCCTCTCAAACTTCAAGGCACATTTAACAAACACATACACTTTGTGAAACCTATTAGAAGAGATTTTACTCACATAAAACATGCAAGAATAGAATGACAGCAAGGATAAGACATTCATCACTTGTAAACCACATAAACCACTTAAAACTCTTAGGAAATATATTTTAGAGATAAAATAAACCTCAAAATTTTATTCAAAGGCAAAAAAAGGTGTCAAACCATCAGGGATTCACCATACTAGGTGTGTAATAGATACAAATGCTAAAAATTCTTGCATATATAGAGTATAAAAGAAAAATGAGAAGAATAGAAGTGGAAGGGTAATAATGAAAAGTGTAAAAATATTATAAAAAATTAAAATTCAAGGGAATGAAGTGTAAAACATTTCATTAATTTTTCATGGACAAGTTTCCACTTTGAGTTCATCATTCTCCCTCGAGTTGGTGTAGAGACTCTTCACTTTCCTTCTTGAAATTGCCTCGTTTGATGATGAGTCCAATTGAATATCTAAAAATAACATAGGAATATTTGAAACAATTTAAATATATTTATAAGGTGAAAGAAATACTATAACATCCATCATACACCCCTCAACTAATAGCCTCTTCTATACCACTTGTCATTCACTATTTGTAGTCACTCACTAACCCTTCTAGGCTTGTTTTCAAACTTGTCACCTGAGTAACCTATAGTTTTTCAAGAAGATAAATTTTATATGTGTTATAAAATATATTCAAATAATATTTCTCCTCTAGTCTATAAAATATACCTCAAAATATTCAATGACACTCTTCTCATTATCACACTTCGTCATACTCCTCACTGTATGTCCAAGACTGACTATAATGAATAGATTAGTAGAGAGGTTTATATGATTAAATAAGGTGAGATATGAGTATGGGGAGCTGGAAAAAGTCCCTAATAAACTTATAAAATTATCTTAATTCATCAATCCCTTTTTTCACCTATGAAACACATTAAATCTTCCAAAAAAACTTGAATTAGGCCTGTCCATACAAGTGATAGTATAGATAAAAGGAGTGTCAAGGATCCTGGGAGAGTTTTAAACAAGTTTGAATCACTTTAATATACAAATTATCCTTTTTTATGTGTAATTATCCATATCTTTTTCATCAGGTTCAATCAAGGGTTTTAGGAGGGTTTTGAGTCATCTAGCTTCTTAGCAATGATTTATAAAATCTAGACATTTAACCTCCAAAAAAATTCCAATGAGAAAAGTTAGGGATCCCCATAAAATAATCATAACTCCTTTGGGTACCATACATAGTGTCCATATAGATGTGAGCAAAATAAAATAGATTTCAAGCTCCTTGTATGCTTTTTGATTAAGCCTAAGAAGAAATTAAGATTGAATGACCAATTTTGTGTTTCTTCCTAAAAACTAGTGATTCCAATTGGTCCTATATTATACCATAAAGGTTATAAAATTATTTTAAAATTTCATATGATCATATAAATAAAATTTTAATCCATGAGGGTTTAGTCCTCATTTTAGGCCTAATAGGCCTAGACTATATTATCATTCATATGACCACCATTGAAGGTTAGGAATGACTATAGGGATTTATAAATCTCTATTAAACTTCAATGAAACTCCAAACATCATTATAAAATTATCCAAGACTCTCTCATTGATTCATTCAACATTCATGTATCATAGTCTATAGGTTGGCTTACTATTAGAGTGCTCTCTGTCTAAGATAGAACAAAGAGCATCTCCCATATTCATATGACTAAAAGGAGATTATAGATGAATTTATAAACTCATGAGGATTATTTTTACCAAATTTTAAATAAATATTACACCTATAGGCCCCTCAAACCTTTAAATTCGTCAAGACTAGCTTTTATGGTTTAACTATGCAAGGTTTTGGACTGATTGTAGGTTGGAGTTATAAATTTGTTTGTTTAATCTATACTCTGTTTATTTCATATCAGAGAATAACATAGAGTGTGATAAAATTTTGAGAGTGATTTTTATTTATTCACTCAATCTTACATCACTACATATTAAATAAACCTTCACCTTTCATTTGTCTAGGCTAATCAATAGACTATGTTAACTGTAGGTGTCAATTCAGGAAGTGAGATTTTTGTAGGTGATTGTTTCATGTGAAGAAATGTGTCTCACTCTCAATATCCATATTCAATTCACTAAGACCATCTCCCATTTGGATTAGTTTATCTCTACCTTCACACATTATCATTTCTTTATCATAAGATATTTTAGGCACTTACAAGGTATGGCTATAGGTTCACTTTAGCTCTCTCAACATTGTAGTTCTCTCAATGTACTTAGTATAAAAATAACTAATTTTGAACCATTCAATCATCTTATTTCTCAACCAAATAACATCCTATTTGAATTTACATGTTACTACTAGGCCTTGGGCTATAATAAGGGAGTCATTAGACTTGTCTAGACTTCAATATCACTTACCAATAAATGGAACTATATTTGGAAGAGACCTATTTTAGAGAAACTAAGTTAATCCATCCCATTTACAAATTTTCTAAATTTTGATTGACCATAGGTGTTAATGAAGTAGTTTTGACTGTGCTAATCAATCTTGAATGAATTTATAATCTCATTCAAGTCATGAGATTAAATATAACATATGTCTTAGGGTTTTGATGGTCCCTCATTCTTTGTACATGTTTACATATGATTGTAGATGGTTGTGTATCTTGGAGCTCTAATCAATCTTTGCTCATGGTCTTAGAATACCATCTTCATCAACCTTAAAGTTAATCAAATGAAAATATTCCATGGAGAAACTAAATTTCATGGTTTGATAGGTTGAACATAGGTAAATTACCTTGGATATGAATTCACTCACAAAAAAAAACTACCACTGATGAAAACACTATTTTGTAGACCAACGGTAGTGATGCATTTCTATAACAATGAAGTGATCTTGCCTATAGCTTCATGTTCACATGTGAAAAATATGATGAAAATAAAATGGAAAGGAACAAAAATATATGCAAGTAAACCTACACCACTTAGAATCATCATAAAATTACACTCAAATAGGAAAGCCAAAGATGTTGGGAATGTGCAGGCATCTTGGAGGCACTAACAGTCTTACTATTTGTTTATGAAGTATGGACCACCATTATAAAAACCATGACCATAGAAGTGTATATAATTGAGAATAATTTCATCCCATAAGTGAATTCACCTTAACTCTTCTGCTCCTATTTGTACCAACTACAAATTGGTTGACCTTATTAACTTGCCAAAGGGAGTGAAGAGAGAGATAGACTAGTTTTCACCAAGTTAAGAACTGTCAAAGCAACCTGACCTTGGAGATGAGATATGGGGATATGAAGGGACACTTATGAATCCCTCACATGTTATATAACTATCCTTTAGTCCATACACGAATTAAAACTCTTCCTTTTTCAAGTGATCTTCTTGTTCTTTACCTTAAACCTACAAAATTCAGTTCCAAAATTGACAATTCACACCTTTCTTACACATGGGACATTAGATTGTAATTTAATACACTTACCCTCTTGAGGAAACTATATAAGGTAAAACATCCTATGTGACTTTACTAATGACCATGGTGTACCACTTTTTAACCTAGGAGATCCTATGGATGTTTAAACCTATAGGGGTTGACTTATTTGACTAAGGGGTTAAATTAGTCAACATTTTGGTGATTTACTATGGGTAGCAAGCCTAATATGCTAAGGTTCAATTTAATTATCCTATTATTGGTTAATGGAGTCACCTATGCACCATATTTAATTCTACAAAGCTTTTGATCAGACACCAAACTAGACCAAACAAAAATAGGAAACAAATATAAGATATGACAAGAAATCAAAACACACTTGTGCTTCCATGAACACTTAGGTAAAAATAACACAACACTTAATAAAATTAAGTTAATATACAAAATAACTTGAAGAAAATTCATCCTCTTAGATCAAATGAGAAATTTGCACTATATCTTTCTCCATGATATATAAGAATGCATGAGGTAATTTTGATTTTGAGAATTTGCCTTGATGTCTTCAATTTATTTATGTTTGACAATCTACTTAGCATGATATTTAATGTAATTAGGAAAGATATATAAATATCACCTATGAAGGTGAATTATTATTTAATATCAAAAACATCAATCTTCTCAAGAGACTTCTCAGCTATAGCTTCCAATGATGCTTCATTTAGGTATGATTCCTTGACTTCCATGGTAATTTTAATGAGACCATATTTATTACCAACTGTAAGATCCTTAATCTCTTAAATGAACATTGTGTATTAAATCTAATATTGGTCATTATATTCCATGAGGACATCTTGATCTATCTTCTTGTGATCTTGATCTTAAAATTTGGAAAGTTTTTCACGTTCTTGGAGAAGCTCAATCTACTATTGCCAATAATTTTGGCTCTCTTTCTCCTCAAGAAACATAGCCTATTCAAACTCCTCTTCTTGACCATACTCATGAATTCTATAGTTATAATATATTACTCCATGATGTTCTTCAAGATATGTTTATTCAATGGGAGCCTTGAATTCTTCTTAAACAATCCCATTTTTCTCTCCTTAAAGAACAGTATTCTCAAGATCTTCATATTCATGGAAGATTTATTGATAGGTCTTCCACATACATTAATCAAGCTCCTTGTGGACAACTGTAACTTCATCTATATCTTCTCTTTATTGACTCAATAAGTATGTCTTATATTTATCTTCACCAAGGGGAGTCCCTATGATTAATTCTTCTTCAAAGACACTTGTGTTATCTTCTTGTACAGTTATAAATTGAGTTTTTTCCTCTTTGCTTACCTCCCATAAGATGGGTTCTCCTTCAAGAAGGTATGAGGTGGGAGTGTGGTAAACACGTTCATGGTTTGAAGAGGGAGTAGGTGTTATGGAGGGATCATTAATGGGCATGGGGATGGAAGGAGAAACTTGGAAGAAATTTTTGAGGGAGAAAAGGTTATAATGAACCATGGACACTTCATTTACTTTAACAAGCACCTCATGATTTTCATTGTCATCTTGAAATTTGTTATCAGCTATAACTTGATCTCCTAAATTCGTAACTAAGACTTCTTTTTCATATTGAAAATATTCTTAGATAGACATCCAAGATGGACAAGCTATAGGTTTTTAAGAGAAGGCAATGGGGATTGAACATACACAAATGTCCCCCCCTTGACATCAACCTCTTGATCTTCACTCTCTTCATCCTTATTTTCTTAAGACTCCATTACTTGGTTCCAAATTGGAAATTTGAGGCTATTAGGATATTTTGGAGATTGAATTAGATCTTCATGAGGTTACTAAGTATGATAATATTAATATGTAATATAGGAAAACTCTTGAGGATGGGAGGGAGAGACTTGTTCTTCAAATGGATTTTCACTTTCTCCATAACCTTCTTAGGGATCTTCAATAGCTGTAAGTTGCCTCTTAACTTATTGGTTTCCCACCTTGTAATCCTACCAATCCACCATTGAATATAACATCTAAATTCATGAAAATATTTTTTGATGTCATATTTAGATTATTCCTCAACCAATATCCACTTATTCCTAAGAAAATGAACTGATCTTCTCATTTTTTATATGAAATAAATAGGGATCACATCAAGATATTGATCCCATTTCTTCATCAACCTTTCTAATTTTAGTATCTGAGGCATAAGTGCTAACAAGGATTTATCTTGAGGTATAATTGGATTAGGAGGAGGATAGGATTTTTGGTATTGACCTTGATAAGGTTGTATAGGAGCTTGAAAGGATGGATAAGGCTATTGGGGAAGAATGCCTCCAAGAATCTACCTCTTAAGAGCTTGGATTTCTACTTTAAGAACTTGCATCTTAATAGCTTGGATCTCCTCTTCAATATCCTTAAACAATTCTTCTTGATAGCCTTCTTTATAAGGCTTTTCAATAACTTCATGACCATATAAAGAAGGAATGAGTTGATAAAAACTTTGATAGGGAGGTGTGTAACAAGAATTATCAACATATCCAACCATATTATGTAATGAAATTACTTATATGTTCATATATAATAATTATATATCACATGAAATAAATAAAAATAGGAGATCACATAATAATAATTGACAAGAGAGCAAAAAACTAGATAATATAATAGAGCCACTTTGAGGGGGCAACCTCCAAAATAATACAATAAAAGTAGAATACTTAATATGATGATCAAAGACTAAACACTACCTCTTATATATAGTCTAATTATCCATGGTTATTACATAGGCCAACCTAACTAATAACATAGAGAAATATAACAAGAATATACAAGAGGTATGTAAGCCACAAGTTAGCCACACATATTCCTAGACACGCCAAAGGTTAAGGGCATAACATGACCTTCCCATTCAAAAAAATATTATCCTCAATGTTAAATAAAATCTAAATGTTGCTGCATAAAGGGTTCATCCTCCCAGTTAGCATCTTCACATGGTAGATTATTCCATTTGATCAAGTACTCCTTAATCACTCTAGACCATAGTTGCTTAGTGCATATTTGAAGGATCACCTTAGGATCAAGAATAACTCTCCCTTATTCATTAAAACATGGTAACTTATTTTGATTAGTAACTTTGTGTCCAATGACTTTATTTAGGAATGATACATGAAATACTATATGTATGTGAGTGGATGAAAGAAACTCTAACTTGTAGGTCACACTACCAATTTAATGCAAGATCTGATAAGGAGAATAATACATATGGAACAACTTTTTATAATTTTTCTATGGATATCTGCTTATATAAATTCAATAAAAAAAGACCCAACCACTAATGTCAAAATTCCTCTCACTCATATGTTGATCTACTTTGTACTTCATGTGATTTTGGGCCATGGCTAAATTTTCATGCAAACTTGTAAGGACCTCTAATTATCCATGGTTATTACATATGCCAACCTAACTAATAACATAGAGAAATATACAAGAGGTATGTAAGCCACAAGTCAACCACACATATTCCTAGACATGCCAAAGGTTAAGGGCATAACATGACCTTCCCATTCAAAAAAATATTAGCCTCAATGTTAAATAAAATCTAAATTTTGCTACATAAAGGATTCATCCTCCTAGCTAGCATCTTCACATGGTAGATTATTCCATTTGATCAAGTACTCCTTAATCACTCTAGAACATAGTTACTTAGTGCATATTTGAAGGATCACATTAGGATCAAGAATAACTCTCCCTTCTTCATTAAACCATGGTAACTTAGTTTGATTAGTAACTTTGTGTCCAATGATTTTATTTAGGAATGATATATGAAATACTATATGTATGTGAGTGGATGAAAGAAACTCTAACTTGTAGGCCACACTACTATTTTAATGCAAGATCTAATAAGGATAATAATACGTAGGGAACAACTTGTTATAATTTTTCTATGGATATCTGCTTATATAAATACAATAAAAAGACCCAATCACTAATGTCAAAATTCCTCTCACTCGTATGTTGATCTACTTTGTACTTCATGTGATTTTGGGCCACAGCTAAATTTTCATGAAAACTTGTAAGGACATCTAATTATCCATGGTTATTACATAGGCCAACCTAACTAATAACATAAAGAAATATAACAAGATTATACAAGAGGTATGTAAGCCACAAGTTAGCCACACATATTCCTAGACACACCAAAGATTAAGGGCATAACATGACCTTCCCATTCAAAAAAATATTATCCTCAATGTTAAATAAAATCTAAATGTTGCTGCATAAAGGATTCATCCTCCCAACTAGCATCTTCACATGGTAGATTATTCCATTTGATCAAGTACTCCTTAATCACTTTAGACCATAGTTGCTTAGTGCATATTTGAAGGATCACCTTAGGATCAAGAATAACTCTCCCTTCTTCATTGGAACATGGTAGCTTAGTTTGATTAGTAACTTTGTGTCCAATGACTTTATTTAGGAATGATACATGAAATGCTATATGTATGTGAGTGGATGAAAGAAACTCTAACTTGTAGGCCACACTACCAATTTAATGCAAGATCTGATAAGGAGAATAATATGAAGGAAAAAACTTGTTATAATTTTTCTATGGATATCTGCTTATATAAATTCAAAAAAAAAAGACCCAATCACTAATGTCAAAATTACTCTCACTCTTATGTTGATCTACTTTGTACTTCATGTGATTTTGGGCCATGGCTAAATTTTCATGCAAACTTGTAAGGACCTCTTATTGATGGTGAATATGTTATTTAATTGCATAAACCTTAGGATGGACCTTCAATATTTAAGTGATGAATGGATGGTGATATCCATACAAGGCCACAAAGGGAGAAATTTTAGAAGAACTATGAACAAATTTATTATACCACCATTCAATAAGTGGTAATCAATGAACCCATTTATCCTATTTATCAGAAACAAATGAATGAAGATATCCTTCTATACATTTTTTGACTACCTTAGTTTTTCCATCTAATTGAGGATGATAGGATGAAATATGAGCCAAATTTTTTCCAAAACATGCAAATAATTTAGTCCAAAAATTACTAGTGAAAATGGGATCTCTGTCACTAAAAATGATCTTACGAGTACCATGCAATTTATAAACTATACTGAGAAAAATAGAAGCTACTATACTAGAAACAAATGGCTATGATAAATAATAAAAATGAGTATACTTATTGAGATGATCCATAACAACCATGATAACATTTTGATCATTAGATCTTGATAACCCTATAAATAAATCCATAAACACCTCTTCTAAATGCTAGCTAGGGATGGTTAAAGGATAAAAAAGACCTAGAGTTTTGATGTTTTCACCTTTATTTTGTTGACACATCATACATCTAGCCACATATTTTTGGACATGCCCCTTGAGTCCTTCCCAAAAAAAATCCTACTTAATTCTATGATATGTTTTCAAAAATCTTGAATGACCCCCAAGTGGATTTATATGAAGTTCCTAAAGGATTTTTTTTTTGAGAAGATAATTATTACATAGGTGTAATTTTTATTTATGCCATAACGTATTACCCTTCCATATAAATTTTTCAAATCCACCCAAACCTTACTAAAGATTTTAAATCAAATCATGGGTAGCACAATCATTTTATCATTTTGATATTTCTTCCTCTAGATAATTTACTTTCCAAATGGTCATGGCACATATAAATGCCTCAATTTATTCATCCCTCATAGATAGTGCATCTACCACCACATTTTCCTTGCCTTTCTTGTAGAATATTTCAAAATAATAGAATAACATCTTATTTACGCATTTCTATTATTCTTTTGATGATAACCATTATTTCAAAAAATATTTGAGACTATCATGATCAATATTTACCCAAAAGTGATGACCCATCAAATAAGTTATCCATTATTTGACTGCATGCAAAATGGCCATGATTTAATTCTCATAAATGGGCTTGAGCTAATTTTTACCCTTTAGTTGGTGAATTTTAAATTCAAGTGGTTTTACTTCTTGCATGAGCACACCACCCATACCATATCTAGATACATCACATTCAACCACAAAAGTCTTAAAAAATTATGTATGGCCAACACTGGAGTGGTGCACATATCCAGTTTTAATTGTTCAAATGCCTTGGTAGCTATATTAGTCTAGTGCATGGAGTCTTTATTCAAAAAAGAGGTGAGAGGGGATTAAATTCTACCATAATTTAAAAAAAATCCGTGATAGTAACCAATTAACCCAAGAAATCCCTTGAGTTGTTGAGTGTCTTAGAAACCATCCAGTCCACCATTGTTGGATATTTTTTAGATCTACTTTCACTTTTTCATGTGAAACCATATGACCCAAATACTCAACCTCACAAGATCCAAGATTATATTTGGAAGGTTTGGCATATAACTAATGTTGTTCTAGAATTTAGAGTACCTATTTCACATGTTGAAAATGGTCTTCCCAATTTTTACTATAAATGAGGATATCATAAAAAAACACTAGAACAAATTTCCTCAAAAATGGCCTAAAACTATTATTAATAAAAATTTGAAAGGTGGATGGTGAATTTATTAGACCAAAAGGCATAACCATAAACACTTAATGGACCTCATGAGTTCTGAAATTTATTTTTGGTATGTCTTCATCATAAATTTAGATTTGATGATACCAAAAATGGATATCTAACTTGGTAAAATAAATAAAACCATTCAATTCATATAGTAAATCATCAATGAGATGAATAGGAAACTCATCTTTGATAGTGTATTTGTTGATCTCTCTATAGTTCAAAGTACATCCTCCAACTATTGTCTTTATTTCTCACCATGAAAACTAGAAAATAATATTCAATTTAGTTGTGGTGAATGATTCCTACATCTAACATCTACTATACCATATTTTCAATTTCACTTTTTTAGATGAAGGGATACCTATATGGCCTAATGTTGGGTGGTATACTAATAGTGATAAGTTTGATGGCATGATCATGCATGTGGCTGAGAGGAATTCCTTTCCACATGTCACCAAAAACAATATAATAGGTGTCAATCACTTGTTGTAGATCAAGAGGTGTAGATGGATGAGTTGGATAGACTTCAATGGAAATCAAGTGAGCTAAAAATCCTTTAACACCCTTTCAAATAACTTGGTCATTTTATGGGATCTAAAATGGTCTATATTTTTATCCCTTAATCTCCTTAGCTAAAATGTCCTTCCCTTAGAATGAAAGCACATGAATAATTCTTAGAAATTCATCTCAATAGTGCCCAAAGTGGTGAGCCATTATACTCCTATAACAATGTCATATCCACCCATGAGAATAGAAAACATAGGAGAATCTAATAGGTAATCTCCCATGGATAGCTTAATACTATGGCATTTTATTGAATCACTGATAGTACCACCATCTGCAATCATGACCTAAAATTTTGGAGTGGGATAAATGAAATATTTTAAATGAATATCCAACTTACTATTGATGAAGTTGTGTGTGCTCCCAAAATATATCAATAGAGTGACCATTTATTTCTTAAGTAATCCCACCACCTTAAGAGTTTGGGGAGTAATAACACTTGAAAGGGCATGATAGGAAATAGTAGGCTAAGAGTCTATAAATTCCTCCTTAGGTCCTTCTGTATCCTCACCAATTACCTCCTCATCATCTTCATCCTCATTGGCACATTCAATGTAAAATAACTTATTTTAAGCATAATGATGTCCTTTACTCCATTTGTTGTCGTAACCATATCACAACCCTTTGTTTCTCTTCTCCTAAATTTTTTAAGGTGTCAATCTAGTGGGTTGAGGAAATAATGGTACTGGAAAGGTGTGATGATGACCAATAGTGAAAGTTTTCTATTTGACCATCTCTTTTTCTTCTACCATGTGTGCCCTTAGGATAGCTTATAATATAGATGATGAGTTAAACATCTGAACCTCCAATTATATGCTATCTTTGAGCCCACCCAAAAAATATTTAGTAAAATTTTCTTCAGTGACGTCTTCCACTCATAAAGATAGATTCTAAAATTGATGAATATAATCATTCATAGTTCCTATTTGATGTAGTTTGGATAACTAGTTGAAGTAGTTCTCAAAGACATTATTATGATAATGAGCCAAAAAATCATTAGTGAAAATAGACCATGTAACAAGATCACCACTCTTTTTTTTTTGAGAACACAACTAGTGATACTAAATGAATTGCTCAGCTCCTAGATACAAAAATTCCACTATCACCTTCTAAAAACTAGGAGTTTGGTGAATATCAAATAAATTCTCAATTTGAGTAATCTAATTGAGAGGATCCTTACTATCAAACTTATGCATGTCCACTTTTGGCAACATCAGTTTAACAATAAGATTGGAGCTATAACTAAGATGAAATTATTAGCTCTCCAGATAACACCCAATAAAGGTCAAATTTATTCAAGTATAACCCATACCTAGAATAACATGGGAATGATCTATAGGCTATGGGATGCCTATATTTAGACTAGACCTCTAGGGTTTTTTATGAGGCTAGTTCCTCAGATATGATTGTTTGGGAATTTCCTTCTAAGTACTAAATGAGTTAGGGTGAAAAGATTCAAGAGATTGCATAAACTGAAAACTATTCTAATATATGGTGATGCACCATGAATTTGTCAGATCCAATCTTAAGCTCAAAATCTTTAACACACTAATAGAATATGAAATAAGATAATTTAATGCTTACTATAGTTTATATGCAATAATATTTAATATAGAGGTTAGTTTGATGCACTCATACTAGGGAACAATGAAAATAAGGTTTAGTTAAAGATACTTAAATTTAGATATCCACTATATCCTTGAGAGATCAATGCTAAGACACATTATATGACCTAAAAAGAAATTCGCTAGCACTTAGTTGAGATTGGACCTATGAAATGAAGATAAAAATCACATTTACATATAAAACAAACATAAAACACTAAATATAGATTATAAAATAACTTTAAAATATTCTATTCATTACTCCAAGAGGTGTAGAATATAATTTTGGTAGAGTCTAGTTATACCAGCTTGAGGGATGTTAAATAACAACTCAAAGACCATATTTATAGAAGAGAGGGAAACAAGAGAGAGGGATTTTGGTTCTAAAAAAGGGAATTAAAATGAACACAACTCTATTTGAACCAAACTTACAACTACCTCTACATTTATGTTCATTCAAGCTTCCTGATTGATCAAGGTCACTTGATTAGTTGCATAGTTACATTATTCCTTCATTGATACTCCTTGACAATTATTTTATTTTGAGATAAGTTTTGGAATTAATGTAGTTATCACAATTGGATTAATTTATTAGGGTTTTATCATGGAACTAACTGCTCTTTACTGGTTTGTCTTGGCATGCAAGAGTGGAGGGAGGAGTCACTTTTATGCAGTTGGCTCTAGTGCTGAATCCATTGAAGTGCTTAAATTTGATGTATGCACACCTATCAATTAATGTCCATAGGAATGTCAATGATGTCTACATGACCATAAATATTTGGACCCTATTAGATGACTATTAAGATTTATTTCAACATTTTCATGAACATAAATGATTTTTGCATGCCCATCACTGTATATTTGAATTTAAATAGTTACTTGATATGGTCTAAATTTGACACTTGTGTGAATGTCTTCATATTACTGGACCATCTTTATTGAAACAATTTGGTCGATGTAAATATGTCTTTGAGGAAATTATTGTGGAACAATTTCCTCAAAATAATTCTTCCTTGTAATTGTTTTTAGACACTTAGTCTTTGGGCCTTTTACAAAGGACACTTTTTGTAGACAAAATGTCTGAAAGAAATAGGTCTTTGAGAAAATTGTCCCAGACAATTTTCCTAACATAAATGCAAAGCTCCTTTTCTAATGAACAAAATATCTAAAAGAATTAATCTTCAATATTTTTGATCGATCACTTTCTCCAAAATAATTAATTCTAAAGCTTTTTTGTTTTAGACAAAATGTCTTAAATAATTTGTAGTCTAGATTTTTTCCTTTGAATTTTTTATGAAAGAATCATGTCTTTGAGAAAACTACTTGAACATTTTCCCCAAAAGAAGTCCAATACTTAGTCAACTTTTGGAAATAATTTCCCCAAACTAAAATAGACTTAGCTTTGGATAAAATGTCTACAATAAACATGCCTTCAGAAATTATGCTATGGATAAAAAGTTTGAAAGAATTTTCCATTAGGACTTTGACTTAGCCTTTTGATGTAGATAATTTTTTCAAAAAATTAGGTCTTTGGGAAAATTATTATAGAACTTTTACCCAAAAGAGATAAGTCTACATAATATTTTCCTTGGATAATTTTCTTGAAAAGGTTCCAAACACTTAGCCAAAAAAACCTAAAATAAATATGCCAAGTGAGGACAGCCAAAATAGAGGTTTTGTACTTAGAATTTTACCTTTGGCTCTTCTAGACTTGTTTATGAATCTACTCAGACATCATGAAAACCTACTTATATCCCTCCACATATAATGTTGAGCCTGATTCTAATCCATTTTATCCAATCAACAATTGAGACCCTACTCATCTATTTAAACTATGTAGAATCTTGGTATGTGGGCCAAAATGGCCAACATTTCTAGTGACTCAGTTGGTTTGGCTAGCTTATTGGTCATGGAATCTAGTTATTGACCAAGTTTACTCATGATGATTTGAGTGGAAAAGTTACTACTTATAAAAGGGGATATAAATGATTCTTGAAGCACTTTGGAGTAATGGGGAACACACAAACGATAATAAAGCAATAAAATTGCTGTATTAAAGTGTCATTTAAGTAGGCACAATGCTTGGTAATGCATGAAAATCTAGTTATTAGGAATTTATAGGGTTAAATAAGTTAGGAACAAGGGGAGAAAGTTTTGGCACACAAAATTTAAACATACTAGTGCCTTGGAATTAGTTTCACATAAGGCATGAACCTTATGCACTCACCCAAAGTTTGACAGTGAAGGGACTAGGTCCATGTTGGGCTAGTTGCATCATCATGTAGTTGAGGGTGGTTTGGGGTCTAGTGGTTCAAAGTGTTGTCCCCAAAAAAAGGCACTCATTTTTGGGAAAACCTACAGACTATTTTGGCCTTGCACAGACCAAAATTTCTCTCTTCCCTTCTCAAAATTTGTTCTGAGCTTTCAAATTCCTCATTTTTCAAGATTTTTTAGTAAAGAGATTAGCAAGTTCAATAGGTTTAAAGGCTTTTGTAGGTGAGTCTAATCAAAAGAACTAGTTTCCAACACTTATTCATTTTTAGAATTGGTTCAACACCTTGGTTTGATTAAAAATGTCCATCAACAAACATCTAAGCAAGGATTGAACCATTGAACCATTTAACCATTGAACCGTTGAACCTTTAACCATTTTGGGTTTAATGGGTTCAATGGTTCAACGTCATCAGCAAGGGCTAAGTGCATTTGTTAGAGGTTTAAATTTCAACTGTTTCAAAGGTTTCATGGCTCCATGTACTTAACAAGTTTCAAAGGCTTGAATGATTGAACTGTTGAACCTTGAACCATTTTGGTTCATCGGTTTAATGGGTTCAATGACCAAAAGGTTCAATGTGTTTAGTTTAAAAAGATATCAAAGGGACTTAGCTGAATAAAAGGAATGAATTGATTGAACCATTAAACCTTGAACCGCTTCAAAGTTTAATGGTTTATAGGTTCACAGGTTCAAAGGCGGCCTCAATCAAAGAAAGAAGTAGCGAAACAGATGGTTCAACCAAAGCACGCACAAAAGAAAAGGAAGAGCGAAAGTTGCCAAGTGTCATCTCCTGAGACACATTATACTTTGTTTCTAAAAAGTGATGGATATTGCCATGTGTCCCTTTTGAAGCTTGTCAGAAGCCTCCAAGTGTCAATATCCACAGTCCCTTCCTTTAGCTTCACTGTATTGAGCAAGGACTGTGGTGGGTCCCACGTGAATGACTAAAGTAGGTGAAGGCTGACAAGTGTCATAGTCTATGAGAACTCAAATGAGCCCCAAATGTTTCTATGGTGTTATAAAACCCTGAGAGTGGAAAGTGCCAAGTGTCAATGATGAAAGGTTTCAGTATGATGTGGTGGAAGATGCCACGTGTCTCTGGTTAAAAGTGGTAGAAGGTGCCATGTGTCAAATATGGAGCACTCTCAAATGTAGAAACATAGAACTAAGGAAAGGTCTCCTTCAAACAAATTGTTTGAAGGAATTCCTTCAGACATTTTGTCTGAAGGAAATAAAGAGATGAAAAGTCCTCCAAAAGAATTAAAGCCTGAAGGCCACCCAGATGATCCCAAAGGGTAGGTACCCTTATGGGGGGACACTCAACACTTAGAAATAGACCTATTTCAAGCCTCCTTCAGGGAGGGTCAAGCCTCAAAGTGTAGTGGAAGTTACCAAGTGTTGCATGTCGAGACAAGTTTCAAAGCTACAGATGTTGCCACGTGTCCTCACCCATGTCATAGTGAAAAGAAGCCATAGTGAGAAAGACACAAAGGAGTTATTAAGGAGAATGATAGGCCCAAAAACATCAAATTTAGGATGACTGGCTAGCCATTAACCTTTAAAAGAGGAAAGACTCGTGAATGTCAAATTTGCTATAATAAATTATTTGTTGATCTTTTCAAGATTAGAAGGTAGACCCAAATGAATTTGAAGACATTAAGGCTAGGGCCAAGAGGAAGAAGAGACAAAGAGGGAAACTCAGTAGGAGTTATTTTTGGTAGGTGGAATAGTCTACTAGGTAGGTATTTGGGTGCCTCCCAGCATTGAAAACATAGCCTATTTGTCCCCTTTGGCATAAAAGGCCACATGGATAGTTACATGGGTAGTAAATGATGGAATGAATAATTAAATATTAGGAGAAGATAATGGAGATGAATGAACATGCCACAGTTAAGGTAGCCACCCTGCTCCAGCATGACTCTCCCTGATAGAACCAAAAATGCATCCAAGGCATTAATGCGCTGCATGGGTCACTCCATGTGACTAAGTGCCAAGCCTCCCTTGGCCTCTATATAATGTCATATCTTGTATCATTTTAAGGGAGACCTTTTTGATCATAGAAGTAAAACTTTGCCCAAATTGAAAGGTGAATATTGAGACTTTGAGCTCAGATTATAGTTCATATTATTTTATTTGAATGAGAAAGCAAGTTATTTGCAGACTTTATGCTATCATATCTTGTATCATTTTAGAAGATTGTTCTTATGTCTATCTTCTAAATGTATTATTATTTATTTAGTCTAACAAGTAGAATTAGTGAAAGTGATAAGGAAGGTGTCTTGAAGCTAGCTACTTTCAGACTTTGTGTTGTCATAGTTGTCTTTAGTGTGTGTTTTCTTTCTATTTCTATGTAGACGAACTTGGGACGACTTTGTGCCCTCATTGTCTTCCGTATCTCACTCTTGGTCAGTCAAGGTGGAGACTTTGTGCTACATCTCAAGTTGTTGGTTACTCTGCACCCCTGTTACCAGTTACTTGTCCTACCTAAAAGATTCTTGTTATTTGCAAGAATAAGCACTTCTGAAAGAAGAGAAGTGCCTTCTATCATTTCACCAAGATTTTTACTATACAAGAAGGGATCTAGCTCTTGGTTGAATGTTACTTATAAAAGAAGAGAAGTACCTTCACTAATCACCCAAGATTTCTCCTTTGACCTATGAGCATCATCTCTGAAAGAAGAGAGATGGATGATATATCCTACCCCTGAGTGTTATTTTCTGCTTATTTATATTGTATATAGCTCCTACATATTTATAGGGCCCTTGATGAGAGGAGATATTAGTCCCCTTTCGATGTGGTAAACCTACACATTTGGTTGACCAATCTTCCTTTTGTGGTTGATCAGACCTATTTTGCTCACCAGTTAGCTAGTTGACAAAATATTCATTGAACAATTTTTGGTGACTCCGCTGGGGAAGGACAAGAAATTTGGAGCCTCAAGCTTCAAATTGAAGTAAGACCAGTCCTTTTTTCATTTTTGTTTCACAATTTGGGAACTCCATGTTATACAAGAAGCCAAAAATGTCAAGGTGTTGTTGACCCTACTTTTGAGTTGGTGCAACAAAGTAATTTTGAGTTGTTTCCTCCGCAAGCTCACCTTCAATGAACTAAGAGTCTTCCTCCTAGCCCTACCAGGTCACCAACACAAGGTAGAGCTTCTTTTTCTACTACTATTAGAGCTTTGCCCATACATATTCCACCTAGATTTGTTATCCCAGTTTTACATAATCAAACCATTGCTCAAGGCCTATGGGGTAACTCATTTGGCCCACTTAATTTGACTCCACCTCTACATGAGCTTCCATGTAGTTTAAGGAAGAATTTCCCCAAATTTTTTGGGTGATGGAAAAGTTCACCCTGATGAACATATTATTGCCTTCAGCATAGCCTATGGTGTAATAGGTGTGGAGTATGAAGACATAGTAGTAAGGCTATTTGTGGAGACACTATAAGGCACTACTATAGACTAGTTCTACCATCTGCCAGCTTGATTAGTGACTGATTGGGATACTTTGAAAGACAAATTTGAAGCTAGGTTCAAGCCTATAGAAGATGCACATACTTTACTAGCCCAACTCACATAGATGAAGAAGAAGCCCCATGAACCTATGAGGGACTTCATTGCCCGGCTTGACAAGCTGAGGCACATGATTCCCATGGTCACCCAGCTGACACCTCAGAATCGCAAGTGTTTCTTCATCAACTCACAACTACCTAAAGTGAGTTTTTTGCTGAGACAGGCTAGACACATAAACCTTGCTGCTACTCAGGACTTGGATACTGAGGTAAAAGATGACTTTATCTTGGCTGGAAAGATAAGGAGGGACCCTAATAAAGGTAAATCCTCTTCATATTTTGAATACTCATTTACAACCACCACTGACCTAATGGTGCAAAAGTTGGCAGATAAAGTGCTAGCTCTTAGAAAGTAAATGGCGCAAGGGATGTCATCTACTCCTGCATATAAGTGTATCAAGGCAATGCTACTAGGAATTAAGGATAACAAAATCACCTTCCTCTTCCATAGAGGGACCTCACCCTTGAAGCACCTCTAAACAACTCAATAGTTGGATATCTTGAAGTTGAATCAAATTTTTCATTCTAGCCTGAGTTGAATCCTGAAGATGATGCTAATCTCTTCACTAAAGGAAGAAGAAGAATTAGCTGGAAACTCCCATATTGGTTTATTGAACTATTAAGATGAACCCAAAAGTGAAGGCAATGCAACTGAGGGGTCATATGTTGTATTCACTTGGTCCAAGAATCAATCAACTCAACAAGCTGATAAAGAGAAAGCAAAGGAGCAACCTCAACCAGTAGTTTCAATTGCTAAGCAGGGATCCACTCTTCCTTTCTAGCCAAAGGACCCAATGATTACTAGAAAGGTAAGTACCCTAAACATTTTTGCACCTTTAACTTCAAATTCATAGTCCATTTCTCCCCCTCCCAAAACTCAAAAGGATGAACTCCCATCCTCTGTGCCTGGTTCATTTCCAACATTTGATATCATTGACCATGCAAAGAAAACTAGAATTCAACTGTCTAAATTTAAATTTCTATAGTCCCATCATGAGTAATTAGATAAATTAGTTTAGTATATTAAAAACTAGAATACCCCTATTAAACAAGCAGTTCCTAAAGTGACACATGAATTCCATAAGAATGCACCTACTAGGAACAATCTTGTCATTACCCCTCCTATTGCTCCTGGTAGGACTGAACCCTTTTATGTCTCATTACTGATAAATGGACATTAACTAAATAATTGCATCATTGAATTTGGAGCTTTAGATAATGGCATGCCTGCTAAAGTGGTTGAGTCACTTGGCCTCACACTGACCAAGACGTTTGGTAGATGTTTCTCCATGGAGAACAACCAAGTACTTTTGCTGGGACAAATTAAGGATGCCCAATTTGCATTTGTAGTGTTCACAGACAAAAGAATCAAGATGACTATCTTGGTAGTCAATGTCCTAGCATCATATGACATCTTTCTTGGGTAGAATTTCTATAGGGATGTTGGTGGTGAATTGAGCATGGATTTATCTGAGGTGAGGATTCCAATCAAAGGTTTTATGAAGAGGCTGCTCTCTGAGAAGGAAGTGAAATATGTGGTTACCCAAACCTCAGCACCTGAAGCTCAAATTATATTTGAGTCTTCAAGCATGGGTAACTACTTTCTATCCATAGACAGAGTTCATGAGACATCTGATGAAGCTCTTATAGGTGACACCCTGGAAACACGTTCAGCTGAAACAATAAAAGAATGGGCAAAGCACAAGGTAAGTGTGGAATTATCTCCACCTCTGAATGAATAAGAATCCAAAGGAAAATCAATATCAAATGAGGTATGGATTCTTGAATTTGATGGCAGATGCTCCTCCACCAGTTTAAGGGATGGGGTTGTGTTAATATCTCCTCAAGGAGATATTTTTCCTTCATCTTATAAGTTGTAGTTCAGTAACACTAATAACACAACTAAGTGTGAATATCTATTATTGGGATTAAAAGTTGCTAGGGACAAAGACATCAAACTCCTTCATGCTAAAGGAGATGCTGAATTGGTGGTTTGTCAGGAACCTATATCAAACCAAGAATGAAAGATCATGCCACTACTGTAATCTAGTCTGGGATCAAATTAAAAACTTTGATGCTTTCAAAATCTGTATAGTTCCTGGAGAATTCAATGATCAAGCTGATGCACTAGCTGTTTTAGCTACTCTCTTAGTCCCCCACCCAAACTTCAAAGGAGATAGGTACACCATTGAGCTAGTCTTTAGGCCAAGTGTTCTTAATAATGCCAATCATTGGCATGTGTTCAACAATGACAATCAAATCATTGCCTTCTTAGAGCAAAGGGATAGCTTTGAATGGCTGCATTTTGAAGGTAGTGAACCTCAAAAGTGTGAATCAGCTCCTAATTCAAGTTCAAGCATAGGTGAGGAGTTCTTGCAACTGAAAGGGAATAATATTCCCAAAGGCTTGGTTTCCCTTGAGAAGCTATTTGATAAGCATGATCGATTCATCAAATAGTAGCAAATGGATTCAAGCTCCTCTCAGGAGTTTGATCAAGTAAATCTAGGAACCAAGGAAAACCCCAAGGTGGTGAACATTGGGAAATGTAGTACTCCTAAAGAGTGTTTCAAGTTCACCACTTTGCTCAACCAATACATGGACATCCTAGCGTACTCCTATGATGACCTGAAGTCACTTCGGCCTGATAAAATTTGACATGACATTCCTCTCAAGGCTGATTCAACACCTTACAAGCAAAAGTCCATGCATTATAATCTAAAAATATTAGGTACTATTGTATCTAAAATACAAAAAATGCTAAATGCCAAGATAACCTTTGCAATCCATCATTCCACATGGATTGCCAATATAGTGCCTGTAAGGAAGAAGAATGGTGAAATTCACCTTTATGTGGATTTTAGAAATTTGAATCAGGAATCTTTGAAGGATAATTATCCTTTGCCAATCATGGATCAAGTGCTTCAGATAGTGACAGGCTCAGAGATGTTATCAATGCTAGATGGCTTCTCAAGATATAATCAGGTCAAAGTTGGTGAAGCAGACTAGCATAAGACTACTTTCACCACACCTTGGGGCACGTTTGCATATAAAAGGATGCCTTTTGGCTTGATAAATGCTGGCACCACCTTCCAATGAGCAATGGACCTTACCTTCAAGGATGAGATGGGTAAGTTCATTATAGTTTATCTTGATAACTTGATCATCTTCTCTAAGAATCACCCAGATCATGTGTGCCATTTGCAACAAGTGCTGGAACATTGCCGCAAGAATGGCATTTCCTTAAACCCCAAAAATTCAATCTTTAGAGTAATAGAGGGGAAAATTCTTAGACACATTATGTCAAAAGAGGGCATAAAGATTAACTCAGATAGATTCAAGTCTATCCAAGAGCTTACCTTGCCCACAAGTAAGACTTCTGTTCACTCTTTATTTGGGAAGGTGAATTTCTTA
Source organism: Torreya grandis (assembly GCA_037957365.1). Lineage (NCBI taxonomy): Eukaryota > Viridiplantae > Streptophyta > Pinopsida > Cupressales > Taxaceae > Torreya > Torreya grandis. The sequence continues at coordinate 3,862,837 of JARHVA010001103.1, read as the reverse complement.
CAGAGGTTCATCCCTGAGTTTGATGAGAAGGCCAGGCACATTGTAAACATGATGAAGAGTAAGGCCACCTTTAGCTAGACTAAAGAAGGCAAGTCAGCATTTGAGGGTATTAAGACTGCCATTGCCCATGCCCCATTTCTAGTTTGTCCAAATTATACAAAGGATTTCCTCATGTATAGTTATGCTTCTGAACACACACTTTCAACCATCCTAGTTCAATAGAATGAAGAAAGTGTGGAATCTCCAATTTCCTTTATGAGCTGTCCTCTCAAAGCTCATGAGCTAAAGTACTCAAACATGGAGAAGCATGCTTATGTAGTGGTGAAGGAAGTGAAGAATTTCCACTTCTACATCTTGAATTCACACACAACTGCCTTGGTTCCTGACACCACAGTCAAATCCATACTGACTCAGTAGGAGTTTCAAATGAAAAGAGGCAATTGGGTTGTAAATATCCAGGAGTTTGATATAGTCATCAAGCCAACAAATTTGGTGCATGGAAAGGGGCTATGCCAATTAATTGTTGATAACAAGCTAGAAGGAATAGAGCATGAAAAATCAGAAGTAGAAGACACACCAATAGTCCTCTTTGTCTCCACCACAAATGAATGGTATGCAGGTATTGCTCATTTCCTTACTTATGGTGAGTGTCCTACTCACCTATCTTATAAAGAAAGGAGAACCATCAAGCTAAAAGCTACAAGTTTTGTCCTTTGGGACAACGGCCTATACAAGAGGACCCTTGATGGAATGTTTCTTCACTGTGTGGACAAGGAGCAACAAAGCTGACTTCTAAAGTCCTTCCATAATTCAGCCTATGGAGGATTTTTTTTTCTCCTGTGACTACCCATAGGATCCCATGGGCCAGGTATTACTAGCAAACTCTCTTTCAAGATACATACAAGTGGGTTAGGAAGTGTGAACTATGCCAACAGTTTTTTAAAAGACCCAAGTTAGCTACCCTGCCTCTCAAGCTAGTGGTCATAGAGGAGCCATTCCAATAATGGGGAATTGACTTTATTGGTGCTGTAAACCCATCTTCAAGTGCTGGACATGATTATGTCCTTACATCAAAATACTACTTCACCAAATGGGTGGAATCTGTTCCAACCAAACATGCTACTTTAGAAGTAGTATGCAATTTCCTCAAAGATAACATCATTTCCAAGTTTGGGGTCTTGGCCAAGATTGTCACTAATAATACAGCTTGTTTCACTTCTCAGGAGATTACTCAATTCTATTTATACTATGGAATTACACTCTCCCACTCTTTTGATTACTTTTGACAAGGGAATGGACAGACTGAATCAAATAATAAGACCCTGGTGACTATCATCAAGAAGCTGGTGGATGACAACCAAAGGACATGGCATAAAACACTGGTTGATGCTCTATGGGCAGACAAAATTACACCAAAGAGAGCAATTGGTATGTCTCCTTTCCAACTTATTTATGGTATCAATGCTGAGATACTAATCACCTTGGAATTGCCAGCATTGAAATTGGCTAAGGAAATTGAAGATCAAATGTATGAAAGTGCCCTTGATAAGAGGATCATGTGTCTGACTGAGCTAGATGATTAGAGAACTATAGTGGTAGACTGAATTGCTTCCCATCAAGGTCTGGTGAATAAGCTCTTTGACTAGAAAGCAAAGAACTGTGATTTCTAGATTAGAGATCAAGTCTTGCTTTGGGACAAGAAAAGAGAACCAAAGGGGATGCATGGAAAGTTTGATTCCTTATGGAGGGGCCCATTTACTATTCATCAGCTCAATGGTGAAAATAGTTTCCTATTGAAGTATCAAGATGGCACTCTCTTTTCTCTACCTCATAATGGGCAACATCTGAAGCACTTCAACTCTTGAAGTATCAAATGAGGTCCCTTATACATATGTATATTTGTAGTCTTTTGTTTCTATTTTTTTCTTTTCATTTTCATTTTTTGGAGCCTTTCTTTTTGGGTAGCATGACTCCATATCCCAATGACATAATTCAAGGCACTAGAGATTCTAGTTTCTACTCCCCTCAACTATGTTTCAAGTTTCCAACTAAAAGTAGTTCCCCAACTGGAGTCAGTTGTTGTCCCCAAAAAATGTCACTCATTTTTGGGATAACCTATGGACTATTTTGGCCTTGCACAGACCAAAATTTCTCTCTTCCCTTCTCAAAATTTGTTCTGAGCTTTCAAATTCCTCATTTTCAAGATTTTTTAGTAAAGGGATTAGCAGGTTCAATAGGTTCAAAGGCTTCTGCAGGTGATTCTAATCAAAAGAACTAGTTTCCAACACTTAGTCATTTTCAAAATTGGTTCAACACCTTGGTTCAATCAAAAATGTCATCAGCAAACATCTAAGCAAGGATTGAACCATTGAACCATTTAACCATTAAACTATTAAAACTTTAACCATTTTGAGTTCAACGGGTTCAATGGGTTCAATAGTTCAACGTCATCAGCAAGGGCTAAGCACATTTGTCAGAGGTTCAAAATTCAATTATTTCAAAGGTTCCATGGCTCTAAGCACTTAACGAGTTTCAAAGGCTTAAACCATTGAACTATTGAACTTTGAACTATTTTGGTTCATCAGTTTAATGGGTTCAACAACCAAAAGGTTTAATGCATTTGGTTCAAAAAGATATCAAAGGGACTTAGCCAAATAAAAGGAATGAATCGATTGAACCATTGAACCTTGAACCGCTTCAAAGTTCAATGGTTCACAGGTTCACAAGTTCAAAGGCAACCTTAGTCAAAGAAATAAGTAGTGAAATAGATGGTTCAACTAAAGCACACACAAAAGAAAAGGATGAGAAAAAGTTGTCAAGTGACATCTGCTAAGACACATTATACTTTGTTTCTAAAAAGTGAAGGATACTACCATGTATCCCTTTTGAAGCTTGTCAAAAGCCTCCAAGTGTCAATATCTATAGTCCCTTCCTTTAGCTTCACTGTATTGAGCAATGACTATGGTGGGTCCTAGGTGAATGACTAAGGCAAGTGGAGGCTGACAAGTGTCATCATTCATGAGAACTCAAATGAGCCCCAAACATTTCTATGGTGTTGTAAAAGCTTGAGAGCAAAAAGTGCCAAGTGTCAATGATGAAAGATTTCAGTATGATGCAGTGGAAGATGCCACATGTCTCTAGTTAAAAGTGTTAGAAGGTGCCATGTGTCAAAGATGGACCACTCTCAAATGTAGAAACACAAAACTAAGGAAAGGTATCCTTTGGATAAATTGTTTGAAGAAAATAAAGAGATGAAAAGTCCTCTAAAAGAATTAAAGCCTGAAGGCCACCTAGATGATCACGAAGGGTAGGTACCCTTGTGGGGGGACACTCGACACACAAAAATGGGCCTATTTCAAGCCTCATTCAAGGAGGGTCAAGCCTTAAAGTGTAGTAAAAGCTGCCAAGTGTCGCATGCTGAGATAATAGTCCCTAACAAGTTTTAAAGCTACGGATGCTACCACGTGTCCTCACCCACATCACAGAAAAAAGCAGCCATAGAAAGTGAGAAAGACACAAAGGAGTTGCTAAGGAGAATGACAGGCCCACAAATGTCAAATTTAGGATGACTAGTTAGCCATTAACCTTTAAAAGAGGAAAGACCCATGAACGTCAAATTTGTTACAATGAAGTGTTTGTTGATCTTTACAGGCTTAAAAGGTAGACCCAAATGCATTCGGAGACCTTAAGGCCAAGGCCAAAAGGAAGAAGAGACAAAGATGGAAACTTAGGAGGAGTTATTTTTGGTAGGTGGAATAGTCCACCAAGTAGGTATTTGGGGGCCTACCAGCATTGAAAGCGTAGCCTGTTTGTCCCCTTTGGCATAAAAGGCCACATGGATAGTTACGCAGGTAGTAAATGATGTAATGAGTAATTTAGGATTGGGAGAAGACAATGGAGATGAATCAACATGCCACAGTTAAGGTAGCCACCCTACTCTAGCATGACTCTCCTTGATAGAACCAAAAATGCATCCAAGGCATTAATGCACTGCATGGGTCGCTCTATGGGACTAAGTGCCAAGTCTCCCTTGGCCTTTATATAATGTCATCTCTTGTATCATTTTAAGGGAGACCTTTTTGATCATAGAAGAAAAAATCTACCTAAATTGAAAGGTGAATACTGAGACTTTGAGCTTAGATTGTAGTTCATATTATTTTATTTGAATGAGAAAGAAAGTTATTTGTAGACTTTGTGCTATCATATCTTGTATCATTTTAGAAGATTGTTCTAATGTCTATCTTCTAAATGTATTCTTGTTTATTTAATCTAACAATTAGAATTAGTGGAAGTGATAAGGAAGGTGTCGTGAAGCTAGCTACTTTCAGTCTTTGTGTTGTCATAGTTGTGTTCAGTGTGTGTTTTCTTTCCATTTCTGTGTAAAAGACCTTGGGATGACTTTGTGCCCTCATTGTCTTCCATATCTCACTCTTGGGTAGTTGAGGTGGAGAATTTGTGCTACATCTCAGGATGTTGGTTACTCTGCACCCCTGTTATTAGTTACTTGTCCTACCTAAAAGATTCTTGTTATTTGCAAGAACAAGCACTTATAAAAGAAGAGAAGTGCCTTCTATCATTTCACTAGGATTTATACTATCCAAGAAGGGATCTGGCTCTTGGCTAAATGTTAATTCTAAAAGAAGAGTACCTTCACCAATCACCTAGGATTTCTCCTTTGACCTGTGAGCATCATCTCTAAAAGAAGAGAGATGGATGATATATCCTACCCCTGAGTGTTATTTTCTACTTATTTATATTGTATATAGCTCTTGCATATTTATAGGGAACCTCCCCTTGATGAAAGGAGAGATTAGTCCCCTTTTGATTTGGTAAACATACACATTTGGCTGACCAATCTTCCTGATATGGTTTATCAGACCTATTTTGCTCACTAGTTAGCTGGTTGACAAAATATTCACCCAACACAAAGGATTCATAGGGTCTCTGGCATAGAGGCTTAAAGAGATAGGTCCATCAATGCTGAGTCTAGCATGAAGGCCCTTCATGGTGGGTAAGAGGGCTAAGTGGCATGAAGGCACCACTTACTACTAGGGTGGAGTCCCAATTCATCAACATTCTTCATGGGGAGGGAACTTCACAACTCAACTAATATACAACATAATAAAATATAACATCAATAGTCTATATTCATCTATTAATATCTTGTTTATATTATAATCACCAGTAGCAGCCTTCATTGATCAATCCTAATTTTACTAATGCTAGAGGCTCATAGATGAACATGGCTTACATTGGATATTTATAATTCAAGGGTTAATCCTTATATTCATCCTAAATTCACTAGTGCTTCACTACTAAAAAAAGTCTCCCTTTACTCTTGGAGGTCACCTTCTTTATATAGGCATTGGCCACTCTTCTTGTTGACTGGATAGGTATGTGTTAAAGGATGGGTAGGTGAGATCTTGTTAGCTCTATTACACCATATAGGACAACTAAGGTGTGTGTTAGGTGATACACTATCAGTTGAGGCTATACACCTACCTACTCCACTACTTATATCTTTATGTTCTTTGTGCCTCAAATTATCACATGTAAGATTGGGTAGGTATGCTTCAAGAATTATGATGCTCTACAACTATTAGCCAGCTAGCATGGGGACTCTAAGAGTTGATTTAGTCAATGCCAAGGTGTGAAAAAATGGTTATTTACTTCTTCTGTGGGTCTTTTTACTTTGGGGTTGGTCTTAACTACCTTAGGATCAAGCCTTCTCAAAAAGGGGCTCAACATCACCCCATACAAAATTTTTAGTCTACCCTGGACTAGCCCTGAAGCACCTTAGGTGCACAGAATTTGGGCACACCCTATTGTAAATCCTATTTAAAATTTTCAAAGCCTTGGATGGCACCTTTTAACTCCTCAATGGTACCATCTATTTCTATGGATGCTGCTTCCAGAAAAAGTACATCTATGCCTTCTAATTCCTTTTTGAAGGCTTCCAACCTTTCCTTCACCATCTTCACTCCTCCATCCAAGAGTTCACCTTGATCACTAGACTTTGTTTAGAAGGCACAAAATACTACCTCTAGGTCTTGATCTTGTGTTTTTAGTTAGGCATTAAGGGAGTTGTCTTTTTTCCATCACCCTCATGTGCTTAGTCTTTAAAACCATGAATGAATGCTAGAGTAAGGCATCCTTTTCTTCCTTTAATTTCTTGAGGTGCATGTTTATGACCTCTACCTAGTCTAAAAAGTTACAAAAAATGGTGTCTACTTCTTTGATGCCTTCTTTGATCTTGGTGAAGAGGTCTTCAACTTCTTCCATCTTCTATGTTAGCTCACCTCTTATAGCTTTACAAGGGTCTTCTTTCTCTTCTAGCATCAACTTTAGCCTAGGGATCATCTACTCAATGAGTGCATAGGTGTAGTTGAATTCCTTCATGATGTAGTTATTGATGTTGTCTCAAAGGGTAGACTTTACTTCCTTGACATTCTTGATCAGTTATTAGAGCTTGAGTTTGGTTTCCTCAAGCTCCTTCTCTATGTCTTTAGCAATTTTCCTTAATATGCTAGTGTGAACATCATTGATGATGTTCTTGTGCATCATAGAGGTTGCCATATTGATCAACATGTTGTCCAAGCCATAAAGTTTAGGTCTTGAGGGTTCATCAAGTGGTAGTCATGGCCCTCTTTTAGTTTCGTGGAGTGCTAGATGGCCTTTGCAAGAACCTCAAACTCTAACTTGTCCATGTAGCATTTCATGGCCCATGAGACTTGGTGGTGCATAAGGGATATGGTAGTTTTTGGAGGCATTTACTCCATCATGTATAATTCATCATCCTACTTAAACCCCATCTACACTCTCTCATAGTTTTTGGGTTCAATTTCTTCTTCTTCTCCAAGCTCCTCTTCTTCGGTGGTACTGGTGCCAGTCCCCATTTATTTAACTTTCTCTTCTTCTTCTTCTTCACTGGAATTGGTACCAATCTTTACTTATTCAATTATTTCTTCTTCTTTCTCTCTTGCCTATTTGATGCTAGGCTCACCACTCATTCTTCTAGTGGGGGTCCTTTGGTAGAATTTTCCCCATTATCCTTTTCCTAGTGTGATGCCTCTTCCTCTGTTTATTTTTCTATGGCACCATCATCACCTTTGTGTTCTTCAAGCACCACCTTAGAGTTGGAGCATACCTTTTACATAGCTTCTTTAGTTGTTTGGGTGTCATCACTAAGTGTTACTTTAACTTCTCCTTTCCTAGGCTCAGTACCAATGGAACCTTTTTTTCTTTCCCATTCCTCTAGCATGCATACCCTTTCTTCTTGGGCCACTTTTGCTTCTTATTCCTTTTTCTAAGTGAATTCTACCTCTACCTCCTCCATCCTTTCCTTTTTATTGGCCTTTCCTTTTTTAGGATTTCTTTGTGCTACTTGTGTGGCACACTTTTTTTCCCTCTTTTTAACTTTTTTGACCTTGAGCTAGTCAATATTAGCCTGGGTTAGGCCCGTGGGCCTCAACTATTTACACCTATGATGTAAGGTGAGCACTACATCAATGTGGCCTTGGTTCAAGCCCATTTATCTCCATTTATTTAGTAAATATTTATCTTCATTACCTATACCATAGGGAGTTGTTTCTTCAAGCACTTCACTTATTTTACTTGTTCCTTCTTTTTATGCCTTACACATTGCTTCACTTTTTTGTTCCTCTAACTCTACCATTTGGATGACCTCAGTAGACACCCCTACCTTGGCCATCTCCTCTTTCTCCTCCCTTAACTCTTGTTCCCTTTTGGTTTTGGCCTCATAGGAGCCAACTCTCCTAAGCCTACACTTTGGTTTTTTTGGTTGCACATGTGGTGGAAGTGAAGGGGATTATTCACTAGGGGATGATTCTAAGTCCTTAGGTGAAATGTGTGGACCTTGTCCCCACTCTTCCTCTTTTGATCATTCTTTTGATGTGTCTTCTTATAGCATATGGGAAGGGGCCTTTTTTTAATTTCCCCTTTGGGCTTACAGGGGCTTGAGATGTGAAGCACACATGATTTTGGTGTGATTTTGTTATTGAGGTTTCCACTTTTAAAAAATATATTTAGATTTAACCTCTCCTCAATCTCTTCCATCATCTCCCCCATATTCTTTTTAGGGAGATTCTTATTTTCCTAAGGCATGGGGGTTCCTTCGTTCCTAACTAGGATTGGGGGTCTCTTCATTTCTCAGTGCTAGACCTCACACCATCATCCTTTCTTTGGGATTCATCACATAATATAGTCTATAGATGAAGCCAAGGATTTGGACCTCCTATATAAGATTCATGTCTATCTAATCTGAGTCATCCTCTTCATCCTTTATCATGCTTCCATCTATATGAGGGAATTTGCACCTCATCTACTAGCTTTTTATATCTAGCTCTTTAACTGGAATGTTAAGGATCTGCACATTGGGGATCCTACTAAGTGCATCCCAAAAGAAATTGACTAAGAAGGTAAAAGGAAGCTTCAACCATCCCAAATTATTCCCATCCTTGAGTGATAGATGGATGATTTAGTAGTGTTACATGATGATGAAGGTCACTATTCCAAACATACTCATTAGGATCCCTTATGGGATGCACCTCTCTAACTTTAAGGATTCTATGTATTTCTCAAACCATTTTAGTACATGATTTCTATACTTAGAGTTGAAGGTCATGGGGTAGGTAAAGACCTTATATTTATATGCTAGGATTTTATGGTATTTTAGGAACACCCATAAGTTATCTTCTCCACATCAGGGATCCCAATCTCTTTTATAACTATCAAGATGAGGATGGAGCCCCATCTAAATGTCCTCTTTATTATGTGGCACTCTAGCACATTCTTGGTAATTTTTATGGTGGTGAACTATGCCACATTTAATTTTACCCCTACACCATGTGATAAGCTATGCATAGGTATGCCTTGGACACATCAGTCCATTTCCCTCCTAGGCATAGTTTTGAGCTAACCAATCATGTCACTTCCCTTATGATTGGGTCCTCACACATAATGATGGGGAAAGTGTATCCCCATTGAAGTAATTGAGGAGATTTATGATGTACTCCACCTCTTCATCATCACCCTTTAGCTGATGGATGTCTTTTATAAAGTTTGGTAGTCTAGTTATTTTGTTGATCAGGCATGTAGATATCTTTATGTGTCACCCTATGAAGTACAAGTAGTCTTCATGTATGTGCAAGAGGAGAAACTAAAAAATTTATTCTAGATTTATGAAGTAGGCAAACTCATAGTGTTTAGATATGCTTGAAGCCTTCAATCTGTCTCTTATTGAGATGTCAAAGATTGCATATCCCTCTGGAGTCTTGCACCTAGTGTCCACCATCTAATCTTGCACCAAGTCTTAAAAGTAACTTGACGTCTAGTGTTTGTAATCCTGTAACTAGCATACATGCATGAATGAACACCAAGGTTCACCCATTGACACTTTAGGTGGGAACTACATGTCTTAGTAAGATATCTTGGTCAATGCCTTAGCTTCTACCATCATAATTTTAACCACTTCTACTGCCTATGCCCTTGTCTTGATGGTAGATGCTTCTCTTACTATTCAAACCTGCTTGGGTTTGAGTAACATCTCTTCATATCTCAATGCCTTCCACTTCTTTATCATTTTGAATCTACTAGAATTGAAGCATGGGAGGTATGGCTTACTAAAACCCCTAATTTTGGTTTGGTGTGAGTTGTTTGCCTAAGATTCTCTAGCCATTAATGGTGGCTTGAAATCTATTCTAGTTCATACTCTCTACTCTAGTTTTGCTACACCACTTCACTCTTGATGCACTTCCTATTCTAGTTTGTTGCACTAATTCTTCACTTGATGCACTATCTGGTCTATGAGAATTTGCTCTTTTGGGGTCATTTGGATCTGGTTCTCAATTAATTTTATATGAGTTTATAAATCTATTCATTTTCCATTCACCCTATTTATAGATTGATATATCACCCACTATTATTAACGCCACTGATCAAACTTGATTGATGGATTTCCTAAGAGATTGTGGGATCTTTGAAAATTTTGTCCTATCTACATTAAATGTGTATCTTTATTCTATCATCATATTAAATACTTCTACCAATTTTTTGGTGATATGACATCCTTTTTCAAATGATCACTTCCAAATTTCTTAGGTAGAACCTAGTTGTCCTCGATGATCCCTTTTTATTCATCTCCTTAGCATGACCTTCGAATCTCTTATGGTAACTTAGGCATAATACCTCACATGCATGAAATTCATCCTCCTTAGTTCCAATTTTTATAGCTATGCTCCTTTTTTAGTTGCCTCTTTTATCTTGGTTTATTTCTCATGCATCATCTTACCTTGGCCTATCTTACCCCATACAAATTCCTTATATTGGCCCTCCAGTGCTTGGTATCCTTATCTACTATGCACATTCCATAAGAAGCGCATCTTCTCACCTATCTTTCCACATGCCTCTTACATAGACGTTTCTTTTTCACATGCCCAAAACTTAGGTGTCTAGCCTCATGTGCTTGTGGAATAAGTGCTTGACTCACCTAAATGGATTTATGCATGGTGGTAAAACATAGGGATCTCTACAACCATCTTGCACTGCCTATTATAGATTGATATAAAAATAACCACATAAATTAAAGAATCACATGGTTTAGCTTACATTAAAACTTATTTTAGTTATCTCAATTAAAACTAACTTTCAACTAAAGGGTTGGAGTACAATTGGTAAAAATTCTACCCTATTGCTGATATGGCTTCAATCGGTTGTCATTGAAATGCCCTTGAAGCATTTTTCCAAACAACATGCATAATTTGCATGTGCTTATTTCTAAAATGTGATAGATGACATAGGGACCTATCTTTTAGATCTACAACTTGTCTGGGTATCAAAGGTATTTAGAGTCATACATCATGACTAAGTCTCCTTCATTCAACACCTTATGCTTGATATGATTGTCATGCCACCTCTTTCGATGTGCCTTCTCAACTTGCTGACCCCGTTAAGCCTAGGTGTGCATATCATTCAAGAATTCCAATTATTCCAACCTTGTGCTCAAATATTCTTGGTCATCAAGGTGGCCAATTCATGTAATGCATAAGGAAGGTACTAAAAATTCCATGGGCATAACCATTTTCATGCCAAACACTAGTTGAAATGGTGTAGCTTTGTTTAGGCACTTGAATATCATGTGGTAGGCCCATAATACTACAAAGACATGATCATCTCAATCCTTTTGACTGAAATTGCATATATTTGTGAGTCACATTTTAAGGATCTTATTGAAGGCTTCAACCATGTCATTTGCTTGGGGATGATAGGGGGTAGTCTTATGATGGACCACCATGTATTCCATTAGAAGGATGCACACCATTTCATTAATGAAATGGGTGCCCTTATCACTTATCAGACTTAATGGGTAATCATATCAACTTATGATGGTATCCTAGATGAAGCACATGGATATTATGGATATGTAATTTTTGGTCAGTGCTACCTCAACCCACTTCATGAAATAGTTACTTGCCATGAGGATATATCTAGCTCCTATACACTATGTTACAAGAGTGATTGGCCCTACAAATTCAATGGACCATTTCTGAAATAGAACCTAGGCTAGAATAGGGATGTGAGGCATCTCATCTTGATGGTCTAGATTTATAATGCACTAGCATACATCACATGCCTGCATGTATTCCTTGGCATCGCTAAACATGATTGGCCACCACAACTCAAATTATATAATATTTCACATTATTATGTCTTCAGTGTAATGTCCTCCATCTATCCATTCATGTGCTTCTTGAATGATATATTCCAACTCATGTTCCAAAACACACCAGTGTAAGACTTCATCCCTAATCATCTTCTATAACTCTCCTTTAATGAGTTAGAAGGGGGAAGCACAAATAATAAGCTACTTCTCCTTGGAGGACTATGTTTGTGGTGTTACCCCTGAGGTTAGGAAAGTGACAATCTCTACCAAGTCTTTAAGAACATGATGAACTTGATAGAGCTACACATCTAGCATATCATTCTAAATTAACATCATTATATCACCAAAGTTGATGTAAGATAAGTGGTCTAGCCATAAATTTTTCTTTTTAGGTTTAACCATGACTAAAATTTGAAACTCTTAGAAGAGGACAACCCATCTACAAATATGCCCATGTAAAATAGGTTTGTTCATGAGTTATTTTAGCACCTCATGATTAGTGAATCAATTGAATGAGGTTTCTAGAATATACTATCTAAACTTTTGTAGGGCATATACCATTACTAGTGCTTCACACTCGATGGTGGTATAGTTTTGCTTAGCCTGCATCAGCTTTCTACTTGTAAAGGAAATGGGGTGGTCCATTTTGCCTTTGATTAGTTATGCTAAAATGACATTGATAGATAATCCTAATGCATCAATGTGGATGTGAAAAGGAGTCATCTAGTTGGGAAATTGAAGTATCAGTGTGCTCACTAACTTTAGCTTCAAAGTGTCAAATGTCTCCTCTTGCACCTCACCTCAGTAGAATGGGCCATCCTTATACAAGAGATCCTCCAGAGGCATGATGATTTTTGCATAGCCCCTTATGAATTTCCTATAGTAGTTATAATGGCCTAAGAAAACACAAAAATCCTTATGTGTGGAATGGGTTTGGAGCTAGATGATTATTGTAATCTTCATTGGATTAACAACCAATCCACCCTTATAGACAATGTGCCTGAGTAGTGTGCCAAACAAGGTTGAAAATATGCACTTATTTAGATTCAATGATATTTGGATCTATATTCACCTTGTGAACATAAGTCATAGGTTGTCATGGTTGTCTTTTATGAGACCATAAATGGTCTAGTCATCCATATATACTTGGAAGAACTTATGGATGAAGTCCTTATAAATAGTGATCACCACTCTAGAGATTACGAATGACATGTTCTTAAGCCCAAAGGGCATCATGTTGTAAGAACAAAACCCCATTCAGTCATGAAGGCTATTTTGGGCTTATCCTCCTCTATCTACACCTAATGGTATCCTAAAAACCCATCAATGAAAGTGTAGATTTTGTAACCTATAACCCCGTCCAGGGCTTCATCAGTGAATCATATTGGGAAAGGGTCATTGACATAGGTGGAATTAAAAATCCTATAATCAATGTAAATTCATATGTACCCATCCTTCTTGATGCTAATGAACATTGGACTCACCCACTCCAATTATTACATTAGATAGATGAAACCAACAACCAACATTCTATCGATCTCCACTTTTACCTTAGCACAAAGATTGGGGTTCATCTAATAAGGGCACTTCTTGACTGGTATTACACCATATACTAATTTTATGCTTACCTTCTCTAATGAATGGTGGGTTCCCTTAATTTATTTGTAGTTTCATGGGAAGAGATCTTGAAATTCCCTTAAGAGGTTAAAGATGCACATGAGCTCCACCTCATACTAGTATGCACCTATAGTGGCCATCTTAGGCTCACCTTTTATGTTAATGTCTACTTGGGTGGTCTTGAGGGGTGTGTAGTAGGGTTTATTTCTTTCTTGGTGGGAGTATTCAACCTACCTCATTCCCTTTATCATCTAAACTTAAAGGTGTGTTAGGTCTCCATCATCTGGAGAGTTGTCATCAATGAGGTACATGAGCTTTTGTTTAGCTTTTAGGGCCATCCAATTACGTTACTTCCAAGTCTCATTATCTTCTTCAATAGATTCAATGTGGAACACTATTTATTTGAATAAAGTTCCAAGAACTAGTCCTTTCTCTCTGAACATCTCTTTTAAGAACTCCTCTAAAATAGCTATGTCCTCAAGCATAGCTCAGTAGATGCCTTGTAATGGCTCCAATAATTTAAGGTTCTACGAAGGGAAGGAGAAAGTATGCACAAACTTCTCCTTTAACATGTCCCAATTTCCTATTTCTTAACACATCTCATTCATGATGTACCATACTCATGCCCATGTATTTAGAGTTAGATAAAATGCTATACCCATAGGCCTCATGAAGAATTTTATTTACATATCTCCCAAGTTTCTTTGCAAATCCAAATGCATGTAATTGGGTTAGAGTTTCCATCATAGTGGGTATGTCCAGATCCTCATTACTCCTACCAAATTTAGTACACATGGATATCTTCACATCTTGCCAAGTGGGCAAGCCAAGTTTTTATGTGGCCCATTAGTGCATGATAGTACTTTTTAGTATATATACTAATGTACCTAACTGATCAATTTCCTTTGGGACACAAGCCTCAATATCTTGTATATACCTCTCAATAAGTCAACTTAATTCATACTTAGGGAGTGTTGTGAGCTTCCCCTTACTGAGCTAGAGCACTCTCTTTCTTATTTTATTGGCATGAGGATTCAACTTCTTCTAGGGTCATGCAATTCTTACCAAGCCTATACCAAACAATCCAAATCTAGCCTTGTGCACTATGAAATATCTATGCCCAATGACCTCATAGGCTTCTTTAATCTAATGTTCATAAGCTACATCCATTGTATCCAAGGATGATTAGCCATCTTCCCAAGTGAGCACCCCTTATTCATTAGGATTGAGAGTCTTGGTACATTCGACTATGATGGTATAAATATGGTTGACCTCATCTTCAAGGTTCACACTTTCAATGTAAGGTGGACCTTGGTCACTTGAAAGAAGTATTACCACCCTCTTTGTGTCATTCTCAAAGGTCATATAATGCTTCTTGAAGCACATATCATTGTTTTTTTTATAACACCATGGCCTTCCTAAAAGTGCCAGGTAGTTGTCCTCCTCTGCTAGCTTTATGACCTCAATGTTAGCTTGGAAATCATTACTCATGATGTCCACTATGACACCCTTCAATATCCCTATAGGCTGCACTTAGGTCTTATTTTCCATGAATAATGTGTGTAGTGATGGTCTCAAGGGTGGCCTCCCCATTTTATCATAGGCATTATTGTTTAAGATATTGAATTTTTTGCTTGTGTTAACTAACACTTCATATACCAACCACCCATTGATGGTGGCATCTATTAGCAATTCTTGGTCATACTCAATGTTCTAAGTATACCTTACATCTTGTGCTCACTCCATATACAATGCTATAATATTTATTGGTTAGGGGCTTATTTACCATGATATTTCTTTATCTGCATGCCTTAGAAGAAAGTCATTCAGTAGGGAAAGTACCCCTTCCATCTATAAGAGGCCTAGGATTTCAATCCACTGCTAGACTTTATCCTTCTACTAGTCTTGCTTTCTATGCATTGTAGTGGCATGTGCTTCCAAATATTAGGCCAACTAGAGTTTGCCCTATATGTCTTCTATCATGGTCATCACTTGTTATAGGACATCCTTTTAGCATGTAGGAGCAAGATATGGTGCTACTTCTAGATTTGGCCATGGCATGCACTTAGTGTGGCTTGACTCACCACATTTCAAGCATAGGTCTTGGTTTGGCATAGTAAATGGCTGAGTGGTGAGCCCACTTTTCATCATGGACTACACCTTTGGAGGCTACTTAGGGCTCTATTATGGCATATGGGTCTGTCTCCTTTCTTTATACTTATGCCACACCATAACAACTCCTCTATCCATGCCAGGATGATGTTGTATTAGCTTCTTGTAGAGATCTAGGCAATATTTGACTATGTGTGGGCCTCAACAATACCCACATGTTGGGTGTGTGGGTTAGTCACATTGATAATTCTTAATTAACCCACACTTATAAATATATTATTGTGGGAATATCCCTCCACCACATCCACTTCCTTAGCTTGCACCCCTCTTTTGTTGCCATAACCCATGTTGTTCTAGCCATAACCCTCATTCCCTTGGCTTATATAGCCACCACCTAAAATCATGGATTATATTACACCTCTCTCTATGTTTTGGCACATCTCATTGATGAATCGATAGTCTGCCATCATGTGTGTGTAGGCATCACACATCTTTTAGTAAACTTTAGTATATACTTGACTAGCATGTTATAATAGGGGATAGTTTTGAGAGTCATGAACTCCATGGTAGACCTCATAGTTGGGGAGTATTGTGGAAAAATTCTTGTATGGGTATTTTTTCTTATTGTACCCACATATTTCATATTTAGTGCACCATATCCCTCTATAAGAGTCATGTGCCTATCTAATAGTAAGCTTTTGTAGCTAAGAAACCATTGATGTAATTTGCACCTCCATGAAGGGACTAATCCCAGTGTCAATACTAGCTACTACCTCAGCTCAGAATGTAGTTTCAAGTACTTTTCAAGGTTCTATGAAGGTTTTCATTGATAGTGCCCTTTTAAATGGAACCACTATGCCTCTAATAAACCATTGTGCATGTTTAAAAGGGTAGATATCATAAGGAATCTTGGAGAGGAGAGTTTTGAACCATGCATCATATAAGCACATGATCTCTGATAACCCTTGACTGATCTCCTTGAGCACCATGATACTTTATTATTCAAACTAAAAAATGTAAATTAGGAATTTTTCCTTAAATACATCATAGTCAACCATAGCCTGATTCAGATCAAAATTTTGATACTAGGTATGGGCACGATCTAGTAGGGTTGTCACAAACTATGTTACCTTACACTTGGGATAAGTAATGCCCTAAGTGCACCATTGAAACTCAAATTTTAGTACATACTTTATGGCATTTTCAACACCATGATACTCAGGTAGATGCATGGCCATCTTGTAGTATATCTACTAAGGTGGTGGCATGGGATCATATAGTGTTTGACCTCTTTGTGTCTGTGTAGGGGGTGGTCCCCTAATGCCCCCACTGGTAGGGTTGAGCATTAAACCTAATAGAGGATGTTGTGCCATAGATATTGATAGTGCAACGTTACTCACTGGTGGCACTATACCACTTCCTATAGGCTATTGCTCAGTTGGCATGGCTAAAATTCCTTTTATGAGAATATTTATGCTTATGTTCATGACACTTAGACTAGCACCTACTTGGTCTATCGTACCATTGTTTAGCTCCTTATATGAGATCACTCATTTAATCACAAACCCTTGATCCAAAATCTTGGTCTAATCATAGTCTATTATGGTAACAAGTTTAGTTACCTTTTGACTATTCTTGAAAGGGGAATCCAATGCATGGGCTTATTCTTTAGGTTGAAAGGGGGTAGGTGATTACAGTGCATTATCAAGCATCTTATCTTATAGGAACTCACTACATCCCACACCCATCTATAGAATTAAACCACTTATTTCTTCCTCTATCTCAATTCACTATGGTGTTTCAAAATATCCTTCCCCATGTCCTTCCTACTTGCTATACATCCTCTTAGCACTTCCTAGTTTTAGGTCTTCCATCAACCTTCATTTTCACTTACTGTAGTTTATCCTTTAGATCTATTAGGTGCCAAGTTATTATTCCTCTTCCATGGAACTTTTATTACACTTTCCCCTTCTTCCCCTCATGCTTTCCCATATGTGCAAGGACTTTTATCCTTCCATCCTCATGGTCTCTATCTCATAATCAACCATGAGCTTCTTTAGCTTAGTGCAGAGTCCTTTGATGAAAATGCCCCTTGGTTCTTGAAAAAACTTATGCTCTACTTCTTTTGAGCACAAAAAAGTTGATACTATGAACTCTAAAATGTATCTATTTAAAGCACCATCCCACCACTTATCTACGACATGTGTCCACACTTCATCTAGGCTTTTCAACCTCTCTATGTGTTCTATGGACCACTCAAGGCACTCTCCATAACTTCTTCATCTAGTATCAACATATGTATCCAAACATCTATATACGTGATCAAGTAGCACATAGAATAACACTTCATATAATGGTTCATATAGATAAGTATATACCCAATTTTTTAGCTTCTCTCCTTCACATGTGGGATGCTTTTGCATGAATTAATCATCAAATTTCTCTAGCCAGCACTCAACATTCTCAAGATATAGTCATATCATAACTCTACTACAACATCTTAGCAATGAAATTCAACACATCTTGACAATGAAACCAAAATGTTGTATTAAAGCATCATTTAAGTAGGTGCAGTGCTCAGTCATGCATGAAAATTTAGTTGTCAAGAATTTTTAGGGTTAAAGGATTTAGGTACAAGGGGATTAAGGTCTAGAATACAACATTTAAACATACTGGCATGATGAAATAAGTTTTACATAAGGCATAAACCTTATGCACTCACCCAAAACATGATAGTGAAGGGACTAGGTTTGTGTTGGGTTAGTTACATCATGGAACAACTAAGGGCAGTCTGGGGTTTACTCATTTAAGGGATTCATAAGGTCTCTAGTGCAATCAAAGAGATAGGTCCATTAGTGTTGGGTCTAGAATGAGGGCCCTTTGCAATGGGTAAGAGGGCTAAGTGACATGAAGGTGCCACTTATTACCAAGGTAGAGTTCTAGTTCATAAACATTCTTCATGGGGAGGGAACTTCAAAACTCAACCAATCTACAACATAATAACATAATACATCAACAATCTATATTCATCCATTAATATCTTATTTATATTACAATCACTAATAGTAGCCTTTGCTGATCAATCCTAATTTTACTAATGCTAGAGGCTTATAGATGAACATGGCTTACATCTACTATTTAGCATTCAAGGATTAATCCTTCTATCATTCCTAAATATTCTAGATGTTCACTACTAAAAAATAGTCTCCCTTTGATCTTGGAGGTCACCTTATTTATATAGGTGCTGGCCACTCTTCTTGCTAACTAGATAGGCACATATCAAAGGATTGGTAGGTGAGAGCTTGTCAGCTCCATTATGCCATATAGGAAAACTAGGGTATATACTAGGTGCAAAGATATTAGTTAGGGATATATGCCTACCTACTCCACTACTTATATCTCTATTCTCCTCAAGCCTCAAACCATTGCATGTAAGACTCGTTAGGTATGCCTCGAGAATTGTAATGCTCTACAACTATTAGCCAATTATCATGGGGACTCTAAGAGTCAATATAATTAGTGCTAAGGTGTAAAAAAAGGGCCATTTACTTCCTCCATGAGTCTCTATGCTTTGGGGTTGGTCTTAGTTAGTATGGGATAAAGACTTCTCAAAAAGGAGCCCAACAAAAATGGACCAAAACTAACTAAAAAACTAAAAATAGTAAACTGCAAAAACACACCCGAGGAAAAGATAGACCTATCTACTTATGTACAAAAAGTATGAGCTCAAACTAATAAGAAAAGTTAAGATACATCCTATTGATATGGATGGGAAGGTTCTCTCCATTTAATCTATCAAGCTCAAAGTCATTGCTTTCCTTACAACTTATGATTATATAAGGTCCACTGCAAAGGCTATCAAACTTGGAGTATTTTATTGTTTTTTCATGGTCGTCATCCCATTTGAGGATTATGTCACCATCATGGAATGTACTTAATGAATATATTTTATGAAAAATCTTCTTGACTTGCTACCAATTAGACCAAATGGTATGCATAGCCTCATCTCTTATCTCTTCTAATTATCTTAGCTCATTCATCTAAAACCTCCATTGCATCACTTTCTAAAATCTCTAGATGGTGTGCTAATTCCAAAGCTGGGAGTTCCAGTGAGATAGGTAGCCTTGATTCTCTCCCATAAACTAAGAGATAAAGTGAATGACTAATGGCCTTCTTGGGGGTGATCCTATCAGCCCATAAAGCAGTCTTCATCTTTGTATGCTAAAATATCTGATTATCTTCTAGTGTTATTTTGATGATTTGAATCAAGTTCTTATTAGTGATCTCAGCTAGTCCATTACCTTATGGATAGTAATTTGATAAATACCTTTATCAATATCCCATTCACATACCTTTACACTATTAAATGCCAAAGCATTATCTAATATTATAGTAGAAGGTACTCCAAAATGGGTGACTAAACTCTCATAAAACTCAAGCACAGAGTTCTCATTTGCCTCTTTCAAAGGTATTACTTCCACCCACCTAGTGAAATAGTCTATAGCTATTAAGACCCACTTAGGACCAGCACTATATGGAGGATGTATTATGTCAATAAAGTCTAAACCCCATGTCATGAAAGGTTGCTCAACCTGAATAGGCTTCAATGGCATAATAATAAACATTGCACAATTTTCACACTTCTTAACCCATGTATGTGCATATTTATATAAATTAGGATAAAAGTAACTAGATTTAATGATTTTTGAAATTGTGGTCTTGGCTGAAAATGGCCTCTAGAAAGACTATCACGATTTTTTTTTAAAAGCTTGTTAAATTGATTAGCTTCAACACACCTTAAAAGCATATCTCTAATATCATTTTTGAACAACACTCCATCAATTATAATGTATGGTATTTATTATAGCCAAAAATGTCTTTTCCTTGATGCATCTAAGCCCATTAGACATTTTTTTATTTGAAGGAATCTAATAATGTCTTATGTCCAATTGGATGGAGGAGTATTTTCAGCCTCCTATTGGGTGTTTTGAAGTGTCAAAACCATCTCCTTTTCTTATTTCACATCTTTTACAAGATTTTCACATAGTCCTTTACCTCAGACCATATTTTTGACCTTTACTTCAATATCATATTCCATACACTTAGTTATCCATCTAGTTCTCTTTTCACTTAAGTCTTTGTTGAGGATGAAATCCTTCATAATAGCATGAGATACCATTAGTATAATCTTTTTATTCAAAACCAAATGTCTAATTTTTTTAAAACCTCTTATAATATCAATAAAATTATTTTAAACAAAAGAATACCTCTCCTCATAGTCTTCCAAAACTTGACTGAAAAAATCAATGGGTTGTTCTAATCCTTCACTATTCTATTGCATAAATATGGCTAAAATTTTACTAAATGTAGGAAAAGAATACATAAATAAATCCTTACTAAAATCTAGATTAATAGAATTAGGAGCTTGATTGATTGATTTTTTTTATGGATTTAAATATTTTCTTACCCTCCTTAATCTAAGAGAATTCTTGATGTTTCTTTAGCATTTGAGTGAGTGGTCTTACCAGTTCTACAAATCTAGTAATAAATCTTTTGATAAAATTGATCTTGCCTAGGAATCTTTGCAATCTTTTCTTATGTTTTGGAAATGATAGGGTGAGGATTGATTCTATTCTCTATATATCAATAGAAAGACCATATTTATACACTACATGCCCAAGCAGTCTCTCCTCTTACATTAAAAAATTCACTTCTTTGGATTCAATGAAACTCTAAATTATCTACATCTATAAAAAATAACTCTCAAGTGGGTTAGACAATCATTAGGATCCTTTGAAAATGCAATAATGTCATCAAGATAAACTAAGACCATTTCAATCAAAATACCTAGAAAGGCAATGTCTATTACCCTTTAGAAAGTGTCTCCATCATTAGAGAGCCCAAAAGGCATATTTTGATAGGCATAAGTACCCCATTTGGTTATGAAAGCTATTATATATTGATAATTATCTTTCACCTATATCTGATTGTAACTTGAGTACCCATCCAATACCCTTTAAAAGATTTGTGAACCTAATACCCTTTACAAGATTTGATCCATGGAGGGAAGAGGATAGTGGTCATTCAGTGACACTTTGTTCAAATCTCTAAAATCTACACACAATCTTATCTCCCCATTTTTATTTCTCACTCATACAAAGTTTTATATCCATGTTTAATGCTTGATAGGAAATATTATACTTTACTCAATTAGCTTAGTAAGTTATTTTTGCATGAGAATTTAAACCTTGGGGTTGATGGGCCTTTGCTTCTATCTTACTCATTTTTCATATGTTTCAAGATTAATAGTATGCTATGATAATTTGGGATCAAACCCTTTCAAATCATGCTATTCCAAATCCAATAAATCCATGTACTCATTACATAATGAAATGAAAGCTACTCTCTCATAATTAGTGTTCACTTTGCCCCACTTGAGTAGCTTACCTTCAACTATATGAACTTGCTCATAATGTTCTTCCTTGGAAGAGATGATTACCTTATCCTTTCTAATTTATCATATTTGTTGAAAATTATCTCCAAAGATACTAAACCTTTAGGCATATTGTTTTATCTCAATTTCATAGTCTAATCTTCATATTGATGTTGCAATTTATTTTGATTCTTTGAGCAAAATTCTACCTCATTATGTAAGAAATAGACTATTTATTTATCATTATCAAAGACTTACAAACTTAATTCATTATTTGGAATTCAAGTCTTGAATACAACCTTGATTTGGGTTTGATATTTATTATCCTTGAGCTGGTCCACTATATCATATTATGCTCCTATGGAATCAAGCCTATTTGCATGTTGATTAGCTCCTCTAGGAATGGAGTAGATATCAAATGCTAGGAAATATTCCATGAGGTTCTAAAATATAAGTTTATAGGAATTTAGGAGGGGGTTATTTATTTCACTTAAATCTTTGACTTGTTTCACCACCAACTCACTATCAGCTTTCACTTGTAAAATCTTAATACCTCTCTTTATAGCCCACTAAAGGCTATGAATAAAAGATTCATATTCTATAGTATTTAATGTACAAATAAAATGAAATCTAGATGAAGAATAATACCTTTAATTTTGAGGTGAAACAAAAATTTCACCATCCCCACTCCCATTCTTTGATCTGGATCTATCAAAGAATAGATTCTATACTCCCTCTTGATCTTGCTTTGGGTTCGTAAGACTAGGTAATGAGTCACCTTCTTCATGCATGCAGTAGACACCAAAACTAGATTTTTGAATACTTTTGTATGGGTCACACCCATGGTTATTTTTATCTCACTCATCTAAGAGTAGATCTAGTATACCTTAAAGTGGCTTAGATGGTTCTTGATCAATAGTATCCTTATCTTCTTCTGAAATACTATAATTCATATTAGACATATTTGGCATTTATGGTTCAAGGTGAAATCTAGAAATAGGCTCAAATATTATAGTGAATTTGGTTCCATATGACAAATTTGAATAAATATAATCTCCTATTTTAGCAGTGAAATCCCTAGATAGGCATAGTGAAAAGTATGGAGGTAAATCAACAACAACTATATCTTATGAAATGGTGAAATTTGGACAGGCAACAAGTAGAATCTTTAGATATTTTATGATGCCCATAATCTTAGTAGGAAAACAATATAACTATAAAAATCTTTTTTCATGGGATTCATACTTAATCCCTAGTTTAGTAGCTATGGATTTAGGCATGACATAAGTACTAGCTCCATTATCAATCATATAGTTTTGGACAAGACAATCTCTTATGACAACTAAAACATAGAATAGAGGACGCTTAGTCACATTAGGGGTTTGAGGCTCAAAAACTGGATTAGATTTGGTTTTAAAATAACTTAATTTTTTATTTTTATGTGGTCCATCATAGATATTTAGCTTTGAAATATCCTCTTATAGATATTCCTTTTATCCTAGAATTAAGAGTGTATCCCACATTGAAATTGATACAACAATTTTCTTAATATGATCCATAATATTGAGTGCATAAGTGGATATAATAAATTTTAATTTAGGAGTAAGAGGGGATCCTATATGTTGTGTGAACTAAGGGTTCTAAGCCCTTTTCACATTTTTCCCTTTAAATCTTGAACCTACTGAGTTGATGTATTTTGAGTCAACTCATGAGTGGTGATCCTTTGTGGTCACTGAGAAGGATGAGGGGATACCTTATTAGGACCTAAACCATTCCCAATTAATATTTCTTGGATCTTCCTAAAAGTTCACAAATGTAGTTTCAATAGGTACTTTACTAATCTCTCCTTGTTGTTGATTTGGAAACCCTATTTGAGTGACTGAAGGAATGTCCCCATGTAGTAGAGATGCTTCCTTATTTAACTAGTTTTCATGTGGAAGAGGAACTAAAATCTAATACATATAATATTGATGTAATCTCTCACTAGTTGGCACCATCACCATGTCATTTTATGGATCCCACTGATTGTTCCATTTCCCTTCTTGAGCATAGATGTTCTAAGTTGGCATAACAAATCTATAATTACTTGGAGCATTAGGATTGTACTACCTTGATTGAGGATTCTACCCTTTTCCTTACTAATTAGAATTATAGGGTGGCCTATTATAATAATAAATATAATTAGTAGTCTAATATGGCCTATATGGTGAATTTTGTTACCTCTCTATTATAATTAACTTGATGTTTTGATATTTGAGGAGACTCTATATCTTCCCCAATCTATCAATTTGATCACCGTTTGTTTGATAAAAATTTGTTGAATCTAGAACTAGATCAATAGTCGGAGTAGGGGATGCATCTTTAGAAAGAGAGGCATCATTGGCCTTAGAGACAACTTTCCTACTTGTATAAGGTAATTTTCATCCTTAATTACTACTTCAAAAGCTTCAGGTAGAGTGTTCCCTCCCATGGATTGAATCATCATAGCAACATATGAATTAAGAGACTTAAGATAGTATATAAAATCATAGTTGGGTGTAGGATTGATTACTATATGAATTCTATCCCAAGTCTTCTAGAACTTGTAATTAAAATCCACCATGAATTCATGAATGAATCTCTTTATTCTTGTAAGATGATCTATGAGTGAAAGGTGGTCACTCTTGGCTTCAAAGTTCTTACATAGGACCTCTATAAATCCATCCCAATTATTAATTGATGTAGGAGCTAATCCTATGTACCATTGAAGTGATCTACCTTTAAAAGAGGTTGCTAATAGCCTCATTGCTACATTTTCTTGAGTCACATGATACACTAGACAAAGGTTAGTATTATCTATAATATGTTCTATAGGAGTAATTATATTTTATCCTATAAATTATGGAATATCCTTTGAATCTAAGATTGGAATATCATCCCATTGAGTAAGATTCAAAGGACTACCACCATTGAATGACATAAAGGCTTGCCTTCTAGGAACAACCCTATGAGGTATGAGATTTATAACAATGTTTGGTTAGACAATATTGGTTTGAACAAGAGGATTTTATGAAAAAATAAGGGGAACAAGAGGTGTAGTATTAGGATTTGATTGAGAGGCTTTCTTCTTTGTTGATTGGAAAGATAGTGCAAAGAAATCTGTCTCTTTCCCTTTTGTAGAGGATCTTGTGACAACTCTTGAGGGCGTGAAAACTATGAAAATATAAAAATGAAACTCTACAATTTGTTACTATACTTAGATATGCAAAACTATGTAAATATGTGGTCCCATTAGGCATGCCACAATAGTTAGTTATCTAGATAACACCAAATAGAGGTCAAATTTGTTCAAGTTTAGCCCATACCTGAACTAACATGGGAATGATCTAAAGGCTATGGGATGCCTATATTTAAACTAGATATCTAGGGTTTTTTGTGAGGATATTTCCTCAAATATGATTGTTTGGACATTTACTTCTAAGAACGAAATGATTTGGGGTGAAAAGAGTTAAAAGATTGTATAAACTAAAAACTATTCTAATATGTGGTGATGCAACATGAATTTTTCAGATCACTCTTAATCTCAAACTCTTTAACACACTAGTGGATTATGAAAGAAGATAATGCAATTATTAATATAGTTTATATGTAAAAATATTTCATATAGATGTTAGTTTGATGTACTCAGACTAGGGAACAATGAAAATAAGGTTTGGTTGAAGACACTTAAATTTGGATGTCCACTATATCCTTGAGAGATCAATGCTAAGACACATTATATGACCTAAAAATAAATTTGATAACACTTAGGGTGAGATTGAAACTAAAAAAGGAAAATAAAAACCACAATTTCATATCAAACAAATAAAAAACACTAAATATAGATTAGTAAATAGCTGCAAAATGCTTTATTCATTACTCTAAGAGGTGTAGTATATAATTCTAATAGAGTCTAGTTTTACCAGCCTAAGGGATGTTCAATAATAGATCAAATTCCATATTTTTAGAAGAAAGGGAAGAGAGAGAGATGGATTTTGGCACTAAAAAAGGGAATAAAAATGAACACAACTCCCTTTGAATCGTATTACAACTATCTCTACATCTATGCTCATTAAAGATTTTTGATAGATCCAAGTCACTCAATCAGTTGTGTAGTTACATTATTCCTTCATTGATACTCCATGATAGTTTTAATGGAAGGATTAAGTTATTTTGAGATAATTTGTAGCATCAACATAGTTAATACAATTGGATCAATCTATTAATGTTTTTTCATGGCACTAATTATTCTTTAGTAGTTTGTCGAGGCATGCAAGAGTGGAGGGAGGAGTCATTTTCATGAAGTTAGATCTAAAAATGAAGATATTGATGTATACATGTCTACCTTAATTTTATACACCATCTACCACTTGTTACTCATTATGAGTATCAAATCCTTTTATCTTGAAATTGACAAAGCTATGTCATCTATACTTTGAGTGCTAATATGTTGAGCTATGATTATGTTTAAAGGATGAGGTCCTTACCATATCTCATTTATCTACGCCTATAGAGTCTTAATGGCACTATTTGATCCCAAAATATCTTTTTTAATCTAATATGTATCATTTTTGAGATTTATTCCATTCATACTTTCTTGCCTTGGTTAAAAACCGACCCTTTAACATCCATCTAAGTCATTTGGGCTTACCTTCATTTGATTATCCATCAAAACCTGACTTGGATCGTTGACCTCTTAACTCATTCACTCCATTGATCTTCCTAATGTAAATAGATATGATCTATAAATACTCTACCAAGACTCACACATTATGTGTCACTTATTGATCATGCATTGATCTCAGGATCCTATTGTAAATTTGTTGCTTTACATGATTAAGCTACATGGTGGCCTTTTAAGTTATTTGACCTCTTGACTCATATCACACCATCGGATCAAGATGTACAAATTAATATGATCCTTTTATCCTACTTTTTTTGAATCCAAATGGTTATTCCATGGGGCTTAAATTTGATGTTTGTGCACCCATCAATTGATGTTCATAAGGACATTAATGACATCTGCATGACCATCAATATTTAAACCCAAATGGATGACTATTAAGATTTATTTCAACATTTTCATGAATCTTAATGATGTCTACATGCTCATCATTGCATATTTAAATTTTAATGGTTACTTGATGTGGTTTGAATTTGACACTTGCATAAACATCCCTATCATTTTGGATCATCTTTGCCAAAATAATTTGATCAATCTAATTATGTCTTTTGGGAAATTGTTACAAAATAATTTCCTTAAATGAATTATATATTGTAACTTTTGTAAAGGACACTTTTCATAGATAAAATGGTTGAAATAAATAGGTCTTTAGGAAAATTGTCTCGAATAATTTTCTCATCACAAATGCAAAACTTCTTTTCCCATGGACAAAATGTCTAAAAGAATTACTCTTTGGGATTTTTTGTCAAATAATTTCTCCAAAAGAATTAATTCTATGGCCTTTTTGTTTTAGATAAAATGTATGAAACAATTTGTACTCTAGATTTTTCCTTCAGACAAAATGTTTGAAAGAATCTTGTCTTCAAAAAAACTACTTGAACATTTTCCCTGAAAGAAGTTCAACACTTAGACAAATTTTGGAAACAATTTCCCCAAAATAAAACAGACTTAGCTTCTGACAAAATATCTTAAAGAAACATGCATTTGGGAGTTATGCTATGGTTAAAAAGTTTGAAATAATTTTCCATTAGGACTTTAACTTAGCCTTTTGATGTGGATAATTTTCTTGAAATAATTAGGTCTTTGAGAAATTTATTGCAAAAATTTTGCTCAAAAGAGATAAGTCTATTAGATCTTTGCCTTGGATGTTTTTCTATAAAATGTCCCAAAAACTTAGCCAAAAAAACCTAAAATAAATATGCCAAGTGAGGACTTGCTTTAACACAAGTTTTGCACTTAGCTTTTTGCCTTTAAATCTTTTAGAATTGTTCACAAAACTATTCAAACACCATAAAATCATGTTTAGATCCCTCTAATTTCAATGTTGAGCTTGATTCTAATCCATTTGATCCACTCAATATTTTGGACCTTACTCATCTATTTAAACTAGGAGGAAGATTGGTATGTGGGCCAAAATGGCCAACAAAAATGGAAGCTAATTACACAGTGATCTAATGCAATTGAGTGTGTATCCCATCAATCTCTCCATGCACCCTTGAAACATTAGTTTGAACTGTAATAATACCATCTTATCACACTTATCTCTTTATGTTAGCTTTAAGTTGAAAAATCAATGGATCAAAAGTTCCAGATTCCATGTCATCCCTAGAAGGAGTCTAAGGAGTTTCTTGACCCCCTTTTTTCCTTGAGTAGTAGGACTTGCCATGCATAAGCCTGAGGAGGGGATTTTCCATAAAAAAGTGTACCAAGAGATGGTACCAATGGGATCACCTCACCAAGATGAATCCAACAACTACTTTTATGCACTAGGGTGAAAAACTTTGACACCAAAAAAGTGTACCAATAGAATATACCATTATGATTGTCTCATTGAGATGAATCCAATGACTACAAATGTGTAAAGGGAAAAAAAATTCCAAACTTTTTTAAGATTTTTTTTTGAAAAAACATTTTGAAAAATACTACACTGATAGGAAAAATTAATTCTTCTTGAATTGTAAGTTATTTTTTCTCTCCTTCCACTCACAAAAGTAATGCCTCACCAAACCCAAAAAAACACCAAAAGAAACTTACCCAAATCAAATATCTGATACCACTTATATTGAGTTTACTTATATGTTCACATAGAATAATTATATATTATATAAAATAAGCAAAGCTAAGAGATCACACAATAATAATTGATAGTAGAGAAAAATACTAGATAATATAGTAGAGCCACTTTGAGGGGATAACCTCCACAATAATGAAATAAAAGAAGAATAATTAATATGATGATCAAAGACTAACCACTACCTCCTATATATAATCTACTTATCCATGGTTATTTCATAGGTTGACCTAACTAAGAACATATAGAAATGTAACAAGAATATAAAAGAGGTATGCAAGCCACAAGTTAGCCACACATATCCCTAGACATGTCAAAGTTAAGGGCATATCATATTAAATTCATTAATCAAATTAAACACAAGACTTTATCAAATTATTTTCAAAAAGTATCTTGGATGCTTATCACTATATGATTTCATTTAAATTTGTCATTGGTGTTTGCTTGAATGCTTTCAAAAGCTAATAATAAGAACACACTAGTAATTCTTATACTCTTTTATAGTTTGATCAGTGGATCTCCACATCAATAAAGATACATGATAGTGGGAGAGAAGGATGACACCACATGGTGAAATACCATAGATTTTCTATCTCATAGATGTTTATACCAACACAAAGCTTCTAGGATAGTAGGTTGGTGAGATGATTCCATATGACATCATCCCACTACTATGATATCTTATGACTATTCATATAGAATGAGAAGCCTTCAAATAATATGGTGAGTGATTTGATGTCTATAATATCCCAAATTTGTACCCTTGGAAGGTAGTTCAAGCCTACCAAATTTTGGATAACATGGAGACAATAATAGGTTATGGGTGGCCTAATGTTAGATTGAATATCTAGGTTAAAGGGATATCTCCCTTTGATGTATCACTTAGGATCATTTAATAATATACCAACTTGTTATGAAAAGAGAGAGAGAGAGAGAGAGAGAGAGAAAATATTCTAATAGAGGCGATGCACCAAAAAAATTGACAACTAACAACTAGTTGCATGTGCACTTTAACCATGAGACTAACCTAAAATAAACACTACTCATACTCTACCTCTCTACATCAACACTTCAATGTGGAGGTAGTGAGAGATGCTTAGGATAGGAGGAATATTGAATAGGTCATGAAATGAAACTAGTGAATGTAGATACTTAAAATTGGCCACCAATGGCTTCAATCAGAATTTAGACTGATTCTTACCAATAATTACAAATTAAGCCTAAGAATCACTAAACATCATAAATTTACTTTTGAATCATTTGTTAAAGCTTAGAATCATGTTGAGACATCCTTAATTGGGGTATCCTATTATAAGAAAGAAAAACCTCTTAGGGATTCATCTCTAATTATCTTATGACATCATAACATGTAATTTGGCCTATGGACATATTAAATGGGGCAAGTACACACATAAAATCAAATCTTGAAAAAAGCTAAAATATTGAATATAATTAATTAGAATGATCAAAAAAATTAAATTCATAATTGAATTATCCATGAGTAATTAATGGAATTATAAAAAAAGAATTTCAAAAATCAATAATATCTTAGGTTTTCATGATTACATTTTTTGAGTTGTCAAGCCTTTGCAAATATCTCAAAATATCTCACCCAAGCCTATTCATTGAAAATCATGATATTTGACACATTTTAACTTTACTAGGGTTAATTAACTCACATAGGTTAGGTTTGAACCCATTCCATGTTTAAATTACACCTTAACTCTACTTGAGTTGGGGTTAGTTCCTAAGCCTATAAATAAATGAATTTACCTCTTCACATAAGAGATTAAACATAGTAAAGTTATAATGCAATTTTTGGTATATGATTCATATATTTAGTGTTATAATGCCAAAAGCACAAACCAAATCCAAAATCAATCCACTAGCCATGGTGTCAAGGAAATAATGAGATAGCCAAGCTCCATTACCAAAGACTCTTTGAACACAAGCTGAGCAAGCCATACAATGAATCATTTGGAGTATTCAAGGAAGAATTTTTCATTATTTGAATTTTATTTGTGTTTTCAATTTTTTTTGTTCATTATTCTCCTCTTATGATCTAGGCAATTAAGTGTTAGCATGTTAGTGTGTTTTATTTCAATTTGTGTTGTTCTAACACTTTATCTAACTTCCCTTCTTTGATTCCTTGATCACAAATGACATGCCTGATTGGATTCTAAGCACCCCAAATACCAAGGAAACCAAGATACAACTCCTAAATTATCAAATTAATGCTTGAATATCTTTAAAATCGGATTTTTATCTTTGTTTTTATCATATTTTTTATTTTTATGCTAACTCAGATCTACACAAAGACTGACATCGATCAGGCATAATTGGCATCAATTTTGTTTAATCAAGCTCAGTTCTGAGTGACCATCATTAGTTAGGGTATAGTGGAATACATGGTTTAAAACTTTCATTTTTAATCTTCATACAACTTCTACTAATTATTTCTTAGTTTCATTGATATTTATACTCTCTATCTGATCACCTCATTATAGGTTTTGAGGAATTTTTGATCTAATTTTGAGCTAACTAACATTTTTGAGTCATGTTTATTTTTCCTTAGAGTTCATAGGAAACCAATCTTGATATTTATCAACCATATCTATTATTACCAATTGACATTGGTTCCCCGATAACCAACATCAATCATAGGTGACCGATATCGGTCTCTATGTTTTTAAAACAGCAAAAAGAAGAGTTATGTTTTGAAATATTAATTTCTCATCCTTGTTGTGAATAAACGTAGGAGGAAAATATCTAACATTTCAAGGTACAAGGAAGGAATAAAACATACATTTAAAAGTTTAGACTAATAAAAAATTAATTTTGGGTGTTTAAAATTAATTTAGCTAACTCTTGAACTATGTTCTTAAAATAGGAAACATAAGAGTTATCTTTTGAAATATTGATTGATCATCCTTGATTGTGCATCAAAGTAGGAGGAAAATATATAAACTTTGTAGGTACAAAGTGGGAATAGAACATACATTTACAAGTTTAGACTAATGAACATTTCATTTTAGGTGTTTAAAATGAATTTAGCTAACTCTTAAACATTTTAATTTGGTGCTAAAAAGAATGGTTAAATATTGAAAATTTGATTTTAGTGCTTAAAAGGAACCTAGAATGGCCAAGTATTGAAATATTCATTTTTCTGCCTAAAAAAAGTATGTTAAGTCTTGAAAATTTCATTTTTAGTGCTTAAAATGATCATATGTGTTTTTGCTTAAGTTGTTTTGTGAAAATTCTTACAAGTTTTTCAAATAAGCCAAGGGGCCAAAGAACTTAATCAAACATTTCATTTAGTTACTAAAACAAACATTGACTTAGATTGTAATTTATTGAAAGTGTTTGTTACTTGTGTGTTTTTTGTGTAAAACTAAGAGTGTACATATATTCTCCCCTTGTCTCCTATAGGGAACTTGGGTGACCAAAAGTGCTTTTTTACTTATAATTTATGCCTAGTCCAAAACATGGAAAGAATGTTATCTAGGCTCTCCCCAAAACCTGCATGGTTTGGGTGATCTAAACCTAACCCTAAAGTATTTCCACTTAGTTTTTTTCTTTCATGTAATTTGGCTTATGAAGGAGAGTTAATAGATTATTCATGAGTTATTTAGGTAATCATTGACCTGGGGTTTCATATCCTGATAGTTTTTCAACCCCAATCAACTATGGGATATATAAATTAGGGTACACATACTACAAAATCTAGAGCATTTAGTAGCTAACCTCTCCTTTTGTAATGAAAACCTAAGTTAGGTCTAGTTAACTTGGGGTTTCTACTTTGAAGTCCATAGATGGAATCAATATGCAAAAGAATAAACCCTTGCATATTAAGTTAACAACTATGAACTCAATTGATGTGAGGCATATCTATCATTAGCCATGCTTGGGACCAATCTAAATGTTTGAAAACTATATTTTAGTTAACCGCATTTGACCAACCTTATTAGTTATAGGATATACAATGTTACATTTATATGTTATGTATTTCATCATTTTATTGCTTGGTATTTTGAGTCACATTTGTTTGTTATGTCACATCATACTGAGTTTTATTTATATGTCACTCCTTTATTTGAGGAGGCATTATGCACCATTTGTTTGTTATGTCACATCATACTGAGTTTTATTTATATGCCACTCCTTTATTTGAGGAGGAATTATGCTAGCCAATTTGTTACACACATTTGCCTTAGACTTTTTCCAAACTTGTTTATGTGTGTGTCACTTGGTTGAAATGAGTAATGTTCCAAATCATTTCAAGTTTGTGCTTTGGAATCTTTGAAACAAACCATTGTCACATCTTTAGAGAGTGATAACATTGTTATGCTACTTGATTTGTTTCAAGACTTGTTTTCCTTATGATAAATGCCATTTTTAAAAACCAATTCTATGTACATCTTTTGAATCTTTATCATGCCATTATGCCATTCCATTTTATATAGCTTGTTGTTTGCTTGAAGATGCCTAGTTTCCCAAGTTGAGTTTTTAATTAACCTTTTTTAAGTTCAAATTTAAACATTTATTGATTTATGTTTATGCCTTGTTTAATTTGGGATTAGACACTGATATTTCTCTTTTGGGTTGTGAAACTTAGGTTAATTTTTTACTCAAGTTTGAAAAATATTGCTTGGATCTTTGCCTAGTACCATAATTCCATTCAATTTTGTCTAAGATTATTTGTTTAAATGAGCCTAGTTTTCATTATTATTTTGTACCTTTTATTTGGGAGAAAAAAACCTATCTCTCCATATGCCTTTTTCCTTATGAAAATTAAGAAATTTTATGTTTGAAGTCTATATGCCTAGTCTATGCTAAAGTGTTCCAAGTTTGTTAGATTAAAATCTCACCTTTGTTTAAAGTCTAGCTTTTGATGCCACATTTGATCAAAAGACCTAGGACATGCCTTATTTGAGCCTAGAATTTGATGCTGTGTTTGGAAAAAAGACCTAGAAACTTTTATTTTCCTAGATTAGACCTATTTGGAACACTTTATACCTAGAATTTTTCATGCCAATTTTTATTCAGCCACTTGACCTTTTGTTTGTGACACATTTAAATTTAAGATATATGATGTTAGATTTTTTTATACCAAGTTTTATCATAGACCATTTTTAAGATACAAATCCCCTAGACTAAGTTAGACCAAGTTTGAACCATTTATCCTTTGGACATTATTTTTTAGAGTTTGTATAATTCTTGGATTTTTTGTAGAGCTTTCATTATTTATGCATACATGCCTATCTACACTTATGATGGAGTCAGGTACAACCCAAGTTATAGAATGGTTAGAAAAATTAGCTTTGATCAAGACCCCTATGATGAAGAAGTGGTTTGTGAGATGGATCCATATCTTACTTAGAATCCTTAATCTGTGGAATAAATCCAAGCATTAGATTTGGTGATACCTTATTTTATCCAGTTGACATATGATACACACCCTATTATGACCACCTAATCCTCCACCTATGCCGCTAAACCTCCTTTAGATTGAAAAATCCACTAAGCTCCATAACATCCAAGTAATACCATTACCATACTAGGACCTCATCCTTTAGCTTGTGTGAGTAACCAAGCTCCACAACACCCTACCATTTCTATTTTAGGACCTCATTTTTTAGCTTGTATGAGAAACCAAGTTCCATAATGACCTACCATTACCATTATAGGACCTCATAATTTATATTGTAAAAGAATTAAGATCCATAATTCCATAAAATTACCTGATGCCTTGCCTAGCTTAGTCAACTTACTTTCATACCTGAATTGATGCCAATGTACACACACCTCCAGTAGACCTTACTTTTTTGGTTCAAATGCATTACTTATGAAAATCCACTTATTTATATGATATAAATCCATTTATACATGACAAAAACCTTAACACACTTATATAGACCCATTTAGATCATTCATCCTTTGGTAGAAGGCTTAAAACTCTTAGTTTACCTGTAGGTTGGTTTATCTTCCTTATAGCCTTGAAAACCTTGATGTTTGACCATATATTTATTATAATTAGCTCAAAAATTAATGTAATTTTTTTTTTGAGTACCCATTAATCCATTTTATAACATATATGAGAATCTCATGAGGTTACTTTATATGGAATTGTACTTCCTTCTTTAGGCCCTGCTCCAATTAACCCTTCCATTATGCAAATCTTCTTATCCTAAGCAAAGTATAGAATTTTTGATCAAAATAATAACAATTAAAAATATCCATTATCTCTTTATAGGTGAATTAAATGTTCTATTGTGCACTTCTTTGGATAAAACCACTTTTCCTATATTGGCCTACTCCCTTCTCCTTGCATACGCCTAGGATTCACTTTGCAATTATCCTTTTTCATACTTATCCATACTACCTAGGTTTTAAAACACATTAAATAGTTTATTAACATCTCAAAGGTTAAAATTACAATTTTTTAGGTATTTTCAAGGGTTAAAACTCTTTCTAGCCCTTAAACCCTAGTTTAGGGCTTTCCAAGGGTCTACATAGGCTGAGAGTACATCTCTTGAGACTATGATTGATTTGGAGTGTTTCAAGGTTTAAAAATTGATATTTAGGGTATATATAACTATAATATACATAATTAATTCATAAAACAAGCCATATTACCTATCTATCCATTCCAAATAAGGGTATTTATTTTATTTCTATTATATACTCATGACAGTCAACATGATATAAATGTTACATAATATTTTAGAGATCTAATAGGTGTACATGGGTTATAATAATATATAATTTTCATCCATGATATATTAATATACCTAAAAATTTGCCCTTAGTCCATTTACAAAAATGGAACACATAAATTCCTTTAGGCTGCCTATGCACAGTCCTCAATAAGCCGCGAGGTAAATTCTTTTAGGAGAATTTTAGAAGGTTTAAAATGGTCTAGTATAGTGTTTGGGGTATATATATATATGTTTTTAATCTTTTAAATTCTTCAATTTTTTTTCAAACTCATCCTCTTTCTCCCAAATAAGATATTTTAGTTTGTTTTGACAACGTATTATGATAGTGAGAAGTGGTTTCTAGAATTCCTTCACAATTCCTTTATATAAAAGACCTTCAAAGTGTTATTTAATCATGTTAAATCCACTCCTATTCATGTGATTATGAAAAATAATACTTTTCTTACATTTATTACACAAAATATCCCAAACTTTGTGAACATACCTATAAACTGTCACCTACAAGTCGAAAACAAGCATTTTATGATCTTTAAGGCATTTGAGGGTTTCTAAAGTCAACTTTCCCATAATTTGAATTCTTACTTACTTCAATGATAT
This sequence comes from Torreya grandis, assembly GCA_037957365.1. NCBI lineage: Eukaryota > Viridiplantae > Streptophyta > Pinopsida > Cupressales > Taxaceae > Torreya > Torreya grandis. The sequence goes on along the minus strand of JARHVA010001103.1, from coordinate 3,826,906 downwards.
GATACCATACTAATATAACTTTCATATATCTAATTTCATATGGATCTACTGTTAATCCTTGGACTATGGACTGTGAGTGTGTTTGAATGACTAAATACCATGTTCTTACCCTGCTCTTTCATTGCCACAACATTTCATGAATTCTAAACTTATTTATCACAATAAAAAATATCTAAAAATGTTCTCAATTTTTTTTGAAGGATTATTAATTTTTAATTCATTCCATAAAATGATCATTCCATGCCTATGCTTTATAGAGATCCATACACATGCATAGACATGCCTGTCATTGTTAAAACTATAATTCTGTAAAGGAAACCATAACATTATCATGAAAATAAAAACATTGTTCTTTATTCTTCAAATATAAATACTTACAAATAATCTTCATTGATCAAAGGCTTATAAATCCTTATTAGACACATCCATGCCTATTCTTGAACTATACCTATAAACTTCTCTTTCTCTTTCATTTTACATCCTTTAAGCTCCTCTCCTCTTCTTACATCTATTTCCTTGAATGATATGTCCTTACCTCTCTATCTCTCCTCTTTTATTCTCTTTCATTTCATATATTACTCTTTGAAAGAGTCTCCTCCTCCTATGCCAACTTGGGCTTAATGCAAACAAACAAGATTTTCTAAAACTAATATGCTAAATTAAGAAGAAATTCTAACAAATTTTCTATGGTTGAAAGTTTTCAAAAATCTCCCCCTTATTTTCTCGACAAGCCTCCAATTTGGGGGTTCTTCTCTAACTACTTTTCACTCTTTTTATTTTAACAATTATGATTAATCCTTCTTAGACAACATTTTGGAGGGCAAATATAATAATTTGAATTTAAATTCAAGCATGACTAAAGCCTAACCATGTCTTGCATGAAGATGTATGTAGATGATCCTGCATCATTACCACTGTAGGACCTCATCTTTTGGCTTATGTAAGCAACCAAGCTCCATAATGCCCTACCATTACCATTCTAGGACCTCATATTTTAGATTATATAAGCAACCAAACTTCAAAACACCCTACCATTTCCATACCATGACCTCATATTTTGGATTGTGTGAGCAATCAAGATCTACTATACCCTACAAATGTTATTCCAAAACCTCATCCTTTTGTTTATGCAAGAAATGAAGATCCATGACACCCAACCATTTATATTCTAAGACCTCATCCTTTGGATTGTAAAAGAAACCAAACTCCATGATGCCCTACCATTTCCATTCCAGGACCCCATCCTTTGGATTTATCAATCAACCTAGCTTCACAATGCCCTACCATTACCATTTTGGGACCTCATCCTTTGGCTTGTGTGATTAACCATAATTCACAATGCCCTACCATTACTATTCCAAGACCTTATCCTTTGGCTTGTGTGAGAAACCAAGCTCTAAAACAACTAAGGAATACTATTACCATTTTAGGACCTCATCCTTTGGTTTATATGAGAAATCAAGCTCCATTATGCCTTATCATTATTCAATCACTGATCATCCTTTATCCATTACTAACCATTAACCACTTTTGAAAACCCATACCAATTGTCCATTCCCAATCAAGCCAATCTGTACCTCTCCAAATGAGGTAATAATTTAAGGACCATAACATATTTAAAACTAGTATTTTACAACTACTTGTAAACCAAGGCAAAGATAACCAACCATTTGTGACAAGTCAACCTATGATGAATCACCTTTTGATCTTATACCTTTTATCAAGGAGTCTCACTTTAACAAGATGGTCTTTGCTGAGTCACTTCTTAATGATTATAACCACCTTTAGAAAATCATTATCTTATCCATATGCCTATATTTCAAGATCCTTCTTTTGACAAGCCAATATCTATGGATTTATCTCTTGACCTTTTTCCTATTGTGAAGGAGTCTCAATTTGAGAAACTAGTCTATGTGGAGCCCATTATGCCATCACAAGCCATTACTTATCCAAAACCAAACATTTAGTAAGACATCATTATATCATCATCCACATTAGATGAAGAATCAACATTTGAGTTAGGTTTTATTCTTAAACCAACATTATATTTAGCATCAAAAGTAGAATCAACATCAATCTCAAATTTGGATTCAGAGTCTCTTGAGTCAGAATCAAATTCAAAATCAAAATAAGTTCATGGTTATTACAACATTGGTTGTGCATGCCTCATAGATCAATTTAAATATGTTTGTGATCATTATACATTTTTTTTAGGATGATTAATTTATCTTTGACACAAGTTCTCATAGTATCTTATACAAGTATTATGTGTCCTCCCCCCATTCTATTATAATTCCACATATCATTAACACCAACCAACCTAGACATTTTATTGGCATTCCATCTCCCACAAGTGTCGATTGGGAATAAAAAAATAATACCTTTTTGAATTACATCCATGGTGACATATCAGTTTAAGAACATCAGGGAGGCCAAGACCAAATTCATGTAGAAGAAGAATAATCTCCTAGTGAAACCTTTTTGAAGGTGCTAGGGGACAATCAAAGTCCAAACTTAGAATCTCCTAGTGATACCTTTTCAAAGGTGATAGAAGATGATCAAATTAAAAAGTTAATGTTCCTTAGTGAAACCTTCTCAGAGGCACAATGGGACAATTAAGAAAAATTCATTGGTGAAAACCTCATTGAGGTGCCAATAGCTGAGCATAAAATTTCTTCACTACTTGATGAAGACATTATCCAAGAATAAATCAATATATGAAATGGTAGATACTCTCAAGACCAAATAATATTAAAATATATTGGTCTTATTGAGAGCATATTTAGAAGTCTTCAGCCCCACCATAACCAAAATTATGGTGAATCTATAATCAACAACATTATGTGTGCCTAAAAACCCTGATCTTAATTTATTTTCTAACCATTATACATTCCATTATCATCCACCTTTACATCACCAAATCAAACCTATCATCTAATATTTATCTATATTTACTATCCCTAGCCATACTTTCTTTTACAAAGGCTACAAAGATACCTTGTCTTGAAGTTAAGAAGAAACATAATCAATAACCAATGAAGATCACAACAACACTTTTGGAATCCAAATCTACAATAGGTTATTGATCTAAAAACTATTCATAAGAGGTGTAGGCTAGAAATTTACATGATTTACCATTATAGTTGTATATTTTTTTGATTAGGACGTGCATCTCCACATTATCAAGAATAATAAAATCATTTTCCATACCTTTTCTAATTGACAAAAACATTTACCTTGCCATTTTCATTTTTCCATTTCCATTTCCATTGTTTCATACCTTACCATTTCCATTAAATTATCACTTGGGGTTAACCATCTTACCATTATAGCCAATGACCATCATCATCCTAAGCAATGTAATCCCATATACCATTCTACCATGCGATCCTTATTAGAGCAAAGCCTATTTTTAGCCATCCTACCCAAGCCTATTTTGATATTGGTTCCTTTGGTTCTTACCATACCTTCTACAAGGGTATTTTGATCCAATTTCATTAGTTTAAGAATTTGTGTTTAAATCATAGTTTATGAAAGTAGTGTGATACTAGATTTGGAAAGTTATATTTCATTCATGCCTAACTGGTGCTATTAATTATAACCACCTATGGGCAAATCAATAGTCGACCTTGTGTTACTAATTATAACCACCTATGGGAAAATTAGTATCATATACTTATGTCATTATTTACTAATTATAATCGCTTATGGATAAATAATGAAAAAAAATTTATCTTGCATTATTGCATCACCTTTCCATTACTATTCTCATTTGCCTAGCCATTTGCCAAATTTTTGAACTTGTTGTGACCTATTTGGTTCTCCTAACCTTTTGTGTTGGTAGAGTTACTATGTCTTGAGGTATTAATGAGGCTATTTAGGCTATGCTCAATTCACATTGAGTTCATCTCAGTCCTTCTTTGACATATGATCTCACCATTTTACAAGCAACCTAAGCCAACACTCTCGCTAATTTGTGAGAAATATAAGCCATATGCTCTCTCTTTATTATGAACAACATAATCCAATGCTCTCACCAATTTTTGAGAAGCATAAGACATACACTCTTGTAATTTTATGAGAAACCTAAGCCAACACTCTCATTATTATATAAGCAATCTAATCCAATTCTCTTACCATTTTGTGAGTGGTATCTTATCATTCTTTAGTGAGTTAATATACCTCAAAATTACAAAAAACATTCATAAAATTTAAAAATCCAAAAACATTTGTATTTTTTAAGACTATCAATTCATTCTCGATCTTCCCTATTGGGGAAAATCCATTGTTAGGATGCTTTTTGTTGTTTTTAATTTTAGAAATTGTGTGTGTTTTAATGTGTTTGTTTGTTTATTTTATTTCATGTTTTTTTTTGTTTTTCTACATGTTTGTTTGCTTATTTGTTTTTTTGTTTGCCTATTTATTTGCTTTCATTATTATGCCTTGAATCAGTCTATATGAATTCATTATGTGATTCCTTGTGTATTATTCTTGAGTCCATACATATTCATACATCAATATTATCATCATCATTTTTATCATTGGTGAATTGTTTTCAAATTTTTATTAGATCATGAACCAATCCTTATGCACATTTTGGCTAAGTTATCATGGTGTTTTATATCATGGTGAATAATTTCATATGCTACATCAAAAATTAACTCAGTAAATCTTACAAGCAATGGAGCTCAATAAGTTTCTCTTTGGTACCCTTGACAAATCCTCCCACCCATATTTATCAAATCAACCCCTTGACCATTATAGTTGTATCAATGCTAATAAGGATGATCATCTCTACATTATCAAGTATAATTGAATAATTTAAACTGATCAATTTTTATTCTTCTATTCATCTCTTTCATCACTTTGCACATCCTTGTATGCTTGGTTTTTTTTGGCTTTTTTAGTCATTAGACCATCACATATATGTTTTTGCCTACTTATTTTTAATCTTTACAACAAGTTATATCCTTGAGTTATACTTTCCAATCTAACCTATTAGGGTAGAATCAAACATCTTTATTCAATCTTAGTCATCTTAATGATTATAACCACCTATGGGCAAATGATTATTTTTTTACTCATCAACCCTAATTGGGGCATATGCTATTGTCACTAATTATAATCACCTATGGAAAAATCAATGTCTCAATCTTTGTTACTAATTATAACCACCTTTGGAAAAATTATTACTTTTTAAATCAATGCATGCAAGCATTTTATATATTGGATTAATCTCACCCATCGGTTAATCTCATTCTTCTTGATTTTTTTTGAATAACTAGCCATCAAACATATGATGGTGACTCCCTCAAGGGGGCATCATTATAGGCTTCCCAAACATCATTTGGAGATTTTTATTTAATCATCATCTTATTTTAGGAATATAGGCCTTTTTCATTCTTTGAGAATATGTTATTGTGATTATAATGTACAACATCTTCCCAAACAAGGGAAAATTATAAACACCTAAAATTGGCCACCAATGGATTCAACTAGACTTTAGATTGATTCTTACCAACCATTATAAATTAAGCCTAAGAATTACTAAACATCCCAAATTTTCTTGTGAATCATTTATAAAAGCTCAAAATCCCATTTAGACATCCATAATTGGGGTATCTTATCGTAAGAAACAAAAAACTCTTATGGATTCATTTCTAATCATCTTGTGGCATCATAACATGTAATTATGCCTATGGACCTACTAAATGGAGAAAGTGCACACATCAAATAAAATCTTGAAAATAATAAAAGCCTAAATAGAATTAATTAAAATGATAAACCAAATTAAAATTCTAGTTGAATTATCCATGAGCAATTAATGAAATTAGAAAAAATGAAATTCAAAAATCAAGAATATCCTAGGTTTCCATGATTACCTTTTATGAGTTGTCAAGCCTTTATAAATATCTAAAAATATATCACCTAGGATTATTCATTTTAAGTCATGATATTTTGACACCTTTTAACTTACTAGGGTTAATTAACTCACATAGGTTAGGTTTGAACCCATTCCTTGTTTAAACTACACATTAACACACCTTGAGTTGGGGTTAGCTCCTAATCCTATAAATACAAGCCTTTACCTCTTCACATGAGAGCTTGAACATAGTAAAAATATAATGTAGGTTTTGGTACATGATTTAAATTTATAGTGTTATAATTCTAAAATCACAAGCTAAATTCAACATCAAGCCATAAGCCATGGTGCCAAGGAGATAAGGAGATAGCCAAGCTTTATTGCCAAAGATTCTTTGAGCATAATTTGAGCAAGCCACAAAATGAATCATTTGGATAATTAAAGGAAGGTAAATAATTTGTCATTATTTGCATTTTAGTTATGTTTTTAATTGTATTTATTTATTATGCTCCCCCTATGACTTAGGCAAGTAAGTGTTAGCATGTTAGTGTGTTTTATTTCAAGTTTTGTTACTTGTTTTAACACTTGATCTAACCTCCTTTCTTGGATTCCTTGATCACAATGAATAAATAACTCACTCAAAATATATAACTAACTTAGAAAATTTACAATACCTGTAGGTAATACTTCAAACTAAATATGAATTCTAGAAAAGGACAACATGCCAAAGATGCTAAGATAACCACTTGACAAAATCAACTAGTCATGCACAAAAATTGAAACCAGTCAAAGGAGGAGGTAAAAATATAATTTTTTCATTGATTAAAGGATTGAAAATGGGTAGGTATTCACCATAAAAAGGTGAAGGATACATACATAGCCTATCAAGGCTGAATTTATAGAAAATATGAGGGAGAAGAAGAAAGAAGGGCATCTAAGAGAGATGTGACAAGTGTCAAGTGAAGTTTATAATCATTAAAATATTTTTAAAACTATATCATTATGTTCTCTATTCCATGTGTTTCTCTATTGAATGTGTATGCTTATTTAATATGGTGTGGAAGTTTCAAACCTTGCTTGACACCTTGATCTTGCTCTTGAAAATTACCCCTTCTCTTGGCTTGTGATGGATAAATGGAACACTTTATCACTAAATCCTCTTGAAATATATCTTTGACACCTTGAATCATTTTATGAGCTCATCAAATTGACATATTGGTGGTAATAATTAACTCTTTAGGTGTCTTGAAACCTCTTAGCTCCACCACACCTCACTTTACTTACAAGTTTAAAATATTTATTTTGTCATCATAAAGGAAATATATCTCCATTAAATGCATATTAATATCATGTTATACCTGAATCAATTCATTTGGGTCCATAAAAAAACCCTAAGACTTCATCTTATACCCTAAGCTATCATTAGCCTTCAAATCCTTGTAGCCCTAAAAACATAAAAAACTCATTGTGTGGAAGGGTTTTAGGGTTATCTTGGAAAAATGAGGGTATTTTTTATTATCTAGTATCCCTTTATATCTCCAAGCCAAGTTTTATGATCTGAAACTAGGTGGAAGTATCCTTTTTCTATCATTCTCTTCCCCTAATTAGGCCTTTAGGCCTAAAAGGTTAAATTTTTGTTCCAAACTTCTCCCACTAATGTGAAACAAATAAAAATCATGTGATTCACTTTACCCAACCTATAAAAATCCTCCATACCAAATTTTAGTTCAAGAGATGTTGTGTAGGTATGAGAAACATGAATTGGCTAAAAGACCTAGTCTTTCACAAGCCTCTTTCACACTGCTTTCAACAATCAAACCTGTAGGAGAAGTTTCATACATGATTGAGAGGAGTTTGAGGTTCTATAGGTTAAAAAACATCCCCATACACATTACATGATGATTTCCATCTATTCACCTATATATGCACCTTGAGTTTACATTGAAATCCTTAAAAAGAGGTGTTTGTTACATCTGTGCAGGTGTCCATGAAAAATAGTTACATGATTATAACCTCTTAGAGTGTAAGACATTATTTAGTTTCTTCTAAGATTATTTCAATGAAGTTTTATGCACTTATCTCAATTTCTTTTCCATCGGGTTCTTAATAGGGTTTAACAAGGGTTTTAGGTGTCTTCATCTCTTAAGGATTGTTTATAGAGAATAGATCCTCTCTCTCTTTCCTAATACCACAAGGTATAAGTGGGGGGACATATAAATAATACCTAAACACCAATTAATCCCATTCAAAATCTCCTCCAAGATCTAATAAAAACATTGACCTTTTTCAGTCTCTTCATAAGGTAGAAAGAGGGTTTCTAAGTGTTTAGTCTTCTTAGAAATAGATACTAGTTTGGATTTGTATGAATGAACTAGTTACATTATTTTGAAGTATATTACCCATATCATCACCTCAAGTATCCAATTTACACTATGCACTACCTTGGTGGAGGTTTGAGCTTCACAAAAACACCTCTGCAGCATGGTGAACTATGTGAGAGATTAAGAGAATGGTCTTAGGATATAAAACCTTTTAGATGTTCATCATTAGTTAAAGTTACCTTTGATAGGTTAGATACAACATATAACATGCATTAAAATTATTTTTAATGAGAAATAGACTTCAAAATGTTCTACAACCTGGGTTACCTATCATGAGGGCTTAGGAACAAAAAGCCAATTTGACCTTAGAGATCTTATTTTGTCTTTTTTTCCTCTCCCAAGGTTATAATATTCACGATATATTATACATAAGGTTTTTTCATCAATCTAGACCATCAAGAACCCAATATTAATGCAAATATTCCATATGTTCTTCATACTCAAGGATAGACCTTTAGATCTCAATTGAATTTATCTTGACTATAGGTTATTTGTTAAGGTCACTTACATCCTTTACCACTAAAATTGGGTGTCTCAAGTTGATTATGATTTTTATTTTTTATTAATAAGGCAAATACTACTATTGGAAACTTTAAACACCTAGTTCTTATAAAGGACCTTACCTTTTATCTCAAAAGAGTGGACCTACAGGTCTGCGTACCTGTAGGTCTCCTCTCATTTTATTTTAAGTTCATTAATAGTGTATTTAGTATAACTCTTCTTGAATTAAATCACCCCATTACTTTCAAAGTAATTTCAATCCTAAAAGTCCTCCATTTTTTCAAGTTTTCCTCAAACCCTGAGGCACAGGCCTGTAGGTAGTAATTTTGATCTTGATTTATCCTTTATATGTTGCTTTGCCTTATAATATTGATTTGATCAACCTCTATGTTAAAGGTAATATTTTATCCTTATGTTATAACTTATTATGAATACCTTTATACATGAAAATGGAATTCATCAACCTTCTTGGTATTGGCTTGGTATACAGTCCACTTTAAATGTCTATCCTTCTCATAACTAACTGCCTATGAATCTCATCACAAGTTTGTATTGACATTTGAATGATCTAACCAATTTTATAAGTTGAGTTATATTATTCAAATTATCTATATACCATTAAATATCTATTCTCACACCACTATATAATTATCTTCTTCACCTTATTTGATAGGCCTATAGGGTTATGCTATTGAGGTATCTTGACTATGATTTGGGGATAGATCTCCTCTAGATAAATCAAGTCTTAACACTTTGGTAGCCTAGGTAAATACGATGATGTTATTTTCATGATATTTCTCATTTTAAAAAAAATATATTGAAGTTAAATCTCACTTATACATGAGTTTACTTTAAATCATAGAATAACATAGGCCTGTAAGTCTATATATATTGATTAAGACTATTTAACTACATCTTTAAATGAGTTCCTCTCATCATTATCAGTTAGTGTTTTTAATTTTAAAAGCTTCCATAATGGTTTTCATGATCTCTTAACTCCTTAGAGATATCACATAACTTATAAGGTCATTTAGATTCATATCTTACTAGCAAATTTACCTTATTCACTTCAACCTATAGGCAAACATGTAGGTGGTTGTTCTAGTCTTTGGGGATAGATGTGAGTTAATTTGAGTACATATAATCTATTATCAAGTGGAAATGGACATTAGGAGGTGATAAGAGGAGTGTATGATATTTTTGAGAACTTATTAAAGATCATTTTAGAGTGATATCCTTCTAACAACTCTAACCATATTTGTAATCTTGACTAAAAACTTTCAACCATGACTGCAAGTTGATCAAACTAAAGACTTCTTATTTTTAATATCTCACGTGTGACAACCTAGTATATAAAGTTTTGAGAGGAGTGTGAAGACCCTAATGAGTCTCTCCAAATTTTACCCTTTCTTAAAAGATCCCATTAATGTAATACAATTTCCCAAAACTGAGCCATTAGGGTTTTATAGCTCTTTGAAACACCTTAGCTCCTTATAAATTGTTCATAAATCTAAAGATATTAATAAAAACACCAATTCCATTAATTTAAAATCCATAAGGGTCATCAACTATGGTTAAGATCTTTGGCTCTGAATCTACATGTACAACATGTACCACTCACATGAAAATAGCTTTTATAAGTTTTTAAGGGGATTGATAGGAGAGAGAATGTATATTTTTCCTTCCAAATACTTGTGAAAGCTTACTAAACTTGGATATGACATGTGGGAGTTGAAAAGACACTCTTGAAAATATTTTCATCTAAAGATGAGCTCTCATGTCTATAGAAGTGCCTAACAATTTCCTCTTAAGCATTGGACTATAAGAATCTAATCACTTTTTGACATTATTGATAGATATATAATTATATAAATCCTTAAATAACCTTGGTAAGTGTAATTTTATGTATTTTTAATCTTTATGAGCTTTGACACACATTGAATTAGCTAAAAACACCTTTTCTTTAAGTTTTTCTTACCTAAAAGTTTGTAAATTACCTTAAACTTTTCAAACAAAAATGCAATGTTCATAAAAGGTAATGAAGGCATGAAATGACTTTGAGGTACACATAATAACCTATGACACCAGGAGGACCCATCCTTTTCTCACCATGACAATGAATAGCCTAGTATAAGACAAAGACAATCATTACCTTAAACTTGTCAAATTAAACCTAATATTTGTTAATAAGATTTTAAAAGGACTACTGGAAGACCACATGAGGCTTTAAATGGTTAGAAACAAGGATGATAAAACATGACAAGAAATTTTATACCTATAAGGGTTGAAATTATGACCTTAAGGGTCAAAATTAGCTAACAATGCCATGTGGTGAAATCTCATTTCCTCACTTTCTCAATGTGGTCCATACAACTATGAAGCCTATTTGAGCTCTGGGTGAGTGGGATTATGATATGTGGTATGGTATAACTATGTCATGGATAAAATAATTAACATAGCATAGATGCTGAAGTTGAGCATATGAAGAGTGAGAAAGATCCATGTAGTAGAATCATTATAATTTTATAAAGGCCATAAACTAATTAGTGAGTGCCATGTGGATATTTTAACCCTAATATCAATGTTTTTAGTCTCCAAATTTTATATATCTTGGGAAGAGTGAGGAAAGATCACATGGCCATATAATGGAAGAATATAGCAATAAAGATAAAGCTTAAGGATGATGATAAGTTTCTAAATTTAATCTCATTTATGGAATCAAATCCTAGATCAAATGAATCATGAATAAGATTATAATAATTATCATTGTGTGCATATGAGTCTTACATAAAGATCATAAAATACAAACCCAACCTTAAAGAGGAATATAAATTGATTGTATAGAAGCATGGGTGGCTAGTAGTCCCAATATAATCCAAACTACTTCCTTATGCCTAGTAAATGAACATTGATCTTGATATTCTTCAAATTTCAAGGTAGGAGTTTGTTATAATTATATTCATAAAGATTATTCAATCCACTCAAGAACATGGCAAGGTTATGGAGAAACCAAGTGGTAGAGAGAGAAGGAACTAACATTAGGATAAATCGAATGAATATCTAGAGCTTCATGGAGATAAGATCTAGAGATGACATTAAACTATGAATTAATTTCAAATGAATGATAATTTCATGTATTAACAAATTGTAGTAATGATAAGTCAATTTAATTAGATTTGCATTAAAGGATAGCCTTGGAATTCTAGTTTCAAATCTAATTTTTCCAACTACTTGAAGCTAAATGTAATTAATGTCCATGGCTTAGCTCAAGTCTATTTTATTAGAGATCTTTATTTTTAAGAAAGAGGGGAGGGGTAATTCTAAGTGGTGAAGATTTTATAGAATTGGCCTAGAGTACACTAGCCATTCTCTCATTATTAGTCACCCAATTTGCTTTCTTGAAGAGATGAATTGTAATAAACACCCTATTAGAAGCTAAATACATAGTTTGAGATGTTGTTTGGTCCATTTTTAACATTATGTTCAATTCAAGTCATCATGTCTTTGATTTTTTCTTGTCATTAAGTGATAAGAACTATAAATGAGATTTAGATACATCAAGATAGTCTCAATTTAATTTTGAAATAGCCGATTAAATTGGTATGTTAGAGTTATTTCTATCTTATCTAGGATTTTCACAACCATGGTGTACAACATCTACAATTTTTAAATTTTAATTTATTTTGAATAACTTAGCATATGAATGACTATCCTATATATGTATGTAAATTCCTGAATTAGATTATGCTCATAGCTAGTTTTATTCACTCCATAATGCCTAGATTTGTTTAGCAAGGAGTTATCTTATGACCATTGTGTGTAATAACTATGGGTAATTTATATGCTTATCAATAAGTTGGAAGAAACAATGGTGTTCATAATGTAACCTTATTAGATTGCATATAATGTGTCTTGAGTTTGTGTAATAGATGGATCAGACACATAATGGTATACTAATGGCCAAGTCTCTTCATAGTTTAAATTACTCTGATGGATTATGTGATGAAATATAACCCATTTATTTTCTTCCCTTCCATCTCTCTCATTTTTTTATTTCTATGACACCTTTCCCTTAGTGTAAGAGTAAAATTAATTGCATTAAACCTAAATGTATGGTTTCATTAGTTGAATTAAGCAAGAATTAAACTTAGATAACTAATTAACAATCACCCACTATGAGTCTTTTGTGGAACAATTTATATGCCTACCCACGCTATGTTTATTCAATGAAATATTGGCCCTTGGATCACCATTAGATCATAAAAACAAGGGGGCTCCATTCTACTGGGTTTGGTCTCCATGTAATTCTTTTATAATGTTCAATCTAATGAGCATCTTATGAGGGTGAGCCACTTTTTGGTGCTAGAAGGAGGGACCTAATGATCTTGGGAAAAGTTATCTTGATTTTGTTAATTTTTATTGTTATTTAGTTATTTATTGTCTATTTTTTTAAGAGAAATATATACCACATTTCAAGAATCCCTAGGTCTAAAAAGTTTCTAATATGGCTTGGCTTACCAAGTCAACCATTAGCATTTCAATATTTGAGCATCCTTTACTTGAGGATCCATTTCATTCTACCCCATTGTTTGAAAATGGATGTTTATAAGAATCCATGGAAAATATTATATCCTAAATATGGTCTATGCATGTGTTGGGAATATAGTTGAAGGATGTTTCCTATAGGCTCTTTCATTTCACCTTAAAAGGAGAGGCCCATGACTGGTAACTAAAATTAACACTCAACTCCATCACCAATAGTCAGATCCTTGACCATCAATTTATAATTAATCTTGAAAGTCTAACAAAACCCTTATACTCTCCCAAGAGTGTCCTACCTAAGTTGCATCAAGCCCAAGACCCCATCCTCACTACAGTAGAAGCCCTCCCATTTGAGTTGCTTAACCATAAGCTTGTTAATAATCTAGATGGTAAAATTAGTAAATTTAAAAAAATCATCCTTGACATGAAATAATAAGTTCTATAGTTTCAAAAACAATTAAAATGGAAACAAGAGGAAGAATCTAAAACTTTCCAAGAGGATTTGTGTCATTAGATAGAATATTATTTATCTTATCAATCCCCAATGCCTACATTTAATGATATGACCAAAGAAAGTGATGATATTAGTGTAGAAAAATTTAATATTAAAGATCATAACCTCCTCTTACAACTATAAAAAATGATAGAAATCATCCCTTTATTAGATTCCCCAAGTCCTTCACCATTGGAAACTACCAAACTGCTTATGCCCAATAGCCCAGTTAGTGAACCTCAAGTAAATGATCTCTCTAATTATGATTAGTCAAACCATGAAGTAAGACTTGATTGTTATAATGGTGGTTTTCACAATAATGAAAATATTTTAGCATTCTCATTTGATCATTTGGAGTTTGATTTTGAAGATGGTTATATATATATATATATATATATATATGTATATATATATATATATATGTGTGTATATATATATATGTATATATATATATGTATATATATATATATACATATATATATACATATATATATATACATATATATATATATATACATATATATATATATATATACATACATATATATATATATACATATATATATATACATATATATATATATATACATATATATATATATACATATATATATATATATATATACATATACACACACACACACACACACACACACACACACACACACACACACACACACACACACACACACACACACACACACACACATATATATAACTTTTTTGATCATTTTAAGAAAGAAGAGTGGTAAAAATAACACCATGATCTAGATGAGTTAGAAACAAGAGATGCAATGGATGATGTTTTTGCAATTGGCCCATATTTTCTACAATGGGTAATCGATGACCCCCTAACTTCTACAATCATGAAAATTAATCTTTAGGTACAAGAGTTTCTTATTTATGATCAAAAATATGATGAGGTAATATTTTTTGAACCCAAATATTATTTTCCAAATCATATGATAAAAGACACTCTTAATGTAAATGGTTGTAATGATAAGTTCATTTTTATAAACCATGACCAATTTGGGCATCTGACTGTAGGAGATAATCTAGTGGGGAATCAGTGGTCATGGCTTGATTTGTAACAAATGGAGGAATGTGATGGTTTGGATGAGATGATAAACTAATTTGTTCTTTTGTTTGAATCCTTTAGCCTATGATAACTATGAGGAATATCTGCTTCATCTTGAATATGCTATCCACTAGGAAACTTCTGCCCAATATGATTTGCTTATAGAGGGAGAACACAACTTTAATGAAGTAGAATATTATGATTTTATATAGTGGTATGTTCTAAGAAATACATTGATGATTTTTTTATTGAAGGTTAGGTTGGTATTCTCTATCAGATGATTCATTTTATGATTTCTAGTTTGATGTGTTTGTTTGTCTAGATATAGATGCCAATATTGATTATTTTAACTCTAGTAACCTTGGGGAGTACTTATATCTAATTTTAGGGTGTTTGTGTTTTATGAATGGGATATATTTAAGCATTATGGTTTTATTTATAAATTCTATAGTAAGATATGTTGATGTAACTATCCTATTACTGAGTTATCTAATTTTAATTATGAGTTAGTTCTTAAGTTTCATGAAAGAACTAATTTTTTAGGTTGTATGATTGGCAGAGAGCTTCAATTTATATAGAATCCAACTGATGGTGAACAACTTGACCAAGTTATACCTTGGAACACCTAGGTACTTTGTTCATAGTAGTATTTATGGCTATAATTAGGCCATATATAGTGTATAGATCCTTGCTTTCTTAGATTAGTTTGCTTATTGTTTGTCTTATGCTTTTTATCTTTCCTTTCCTAGGTTAGGTTTGATTTCCTACTCTTTTTTTTTATGTTATTTATTCTAGTGTTCAATTTTTTTTATATATGTATTGACCTATTGTGCCTTAAAAGAAAATCAATCTTTAAACCTTGTGGGATAAGTTCTTTTATCAATAAGTCTATATGTGTTAATTACCCCATTTTGTGTTTAGCCAATCTCAAAAGTTATCAAGAAGGTAATAATCTATTAAGATGGGATATCCTTGTGTATAGCTTCAAAATGAGGGTGTTTGATTCTACCAATTTGTGATTGATGATCGGGAATGTTATCCTTGCATGATGAGTTTAGACTATGGATAAGAAGATTGGGTAAAGTATAGAACAAAAATATTCTTGATGTTTTATTGAAATTATGAAGGTCCATGATCCTTAATAGAACATGGGGATGAATATAAACATGGATTATTATATTTCACACCTTCCATCTACACTTAAAAGCACATATTAAAGTAAAATGAATACAATGGGTTCATGAAGGTTTGTTGAGTAATTGTGAGTTTTTTTAGATCTTCATTTGACACGTGGTTTGGTTATTAAACCCTTAGTGAAGATACTCTACAAAATTCCTAAATTAAAAAAATGAATATAAAGGCTAAATCCTAAATCTCTCCACATATAGGGGTGATCCAAGAAACTCCACCACAAGCTACCTAGCCTAGATGGAAGTGGAGTAAGGCTTTGGAAGGTTCCATAATCACCTCTAGTAGGGATATGGATGTCTGGCTAGTAGAAAAGAAATGATCATGCCACTACCCCTCTAAGCTAAATAACCTCAATTTCACTCTCAAAGATTTAGATTTCTTATAAAGATCTGATGGATTCTAGCTAGATTCAAAAAATAGAAATAATTAAATAATCATTATACACACACACTGGTGGTATGGAAAGGAGATCAAATTAGTATGTCCGAAGCTAAGGTAGGATTTATAACTTTCATGTTTTGATTATGTATCAACAATTATGTTTGATTTATGCCCCTATTTTAGGTCTGAAGATTCATGTTGTGAGTTATGATTATGGAGCAACACTCTTGCCATGGAGGACACCATTTTTTTGGATCCAACATGCCCCATATTTTCAACATAAAAGTGGAGACCCTATTTTTTCTTTGTATTTTAATCTTATACTTCAAGAATTCCATTGTGGTTGCTTATCTAATTCACATCTAGGCTGCATTAAGCAAAAAATATAAATGTGCATGAATCTACCAAGTTTTCATCTATTTTGTTTGATGGTGTTCTAAAATATATTTTATAGCTTCCTTTTAGACTATTTTGCCTTGGATTTGTGTAAATTATATAACTATTTTATAGTTTTTATGGCCTCTTTTCCTAATCAATTTGGTCCATTTCTACTTATAATTGAGTCAAAATGGCTAAATGTTTATAAGGTTTACTTTTCAACATTGTCACTTTTATATAATGGATTAAATTAACTTTCAAATCAAGTAAAATGGATAAGTTTGGGTATTGATTCATTCTATAATTATTCATTTTTTGGATTTATTCATAGCTATTTTATCATGAAATTTGTGACCATTTGAATTTGAATTATCTTAGTCATTTATTTTCAAATGCTTAGCCATTGGCTTTTAATTCAAAGTTACTAACGATGTCTTTTATATTGTAGTAGTAGGGTCCTAAGTTTATCCTAACACCACATGGAGAATTATGTGGCTCTTAATGATCTTGAGACTTACCTAAAAGAATTTAATAAAAGTTTCCTAGGGACACACAACACTTTTTTCTACTTCAAAAGGCTTAATCAAATTTTTAGAGTTTTCCCAATGGGTTTCCATGTAAAAAAAGATCTAGGATAGTGAGTGAGTTAGATGATTTGATGTAGGGAAATCTACTCTTCTATCTCACATATGTTCATAAAAGTACAAAGTCTCTAGGCTAGTGGGTTGGTGAGATGATTTCACATGGCATCATCTCACTACTCTATTAAACTGGGGATGTTCATACAAAGCTTGAAAATTATAAGGCTCAAGAAAGTGGGTGAGTGAGATGATGTCACATGATAAAATATCATTGTTCCACTATCTTTAGGTGGTTAATTCAACTTTGAATCCTAGTTAAGATCTAGGTGAGTGGGATTATGTTTCATGGCATGATTTTATTATGTTGTAGCTAAAACAATCATCATAGTGTAGAGGCCTAAGTTGAGTAGTGGGAGAGTGAAAAATATCCATGTGTTAGAATTGTAAAAATTTGATAGAGGCTAGGAAATAATCAATGAGTTCCATGTGGATTTGTTAGTCTTATTATCTAAGCTATCGGTCTACCAATTTACTAGAGCCAGGGAAGAGTGAGGAGAGACCATGTGGTTATGGAATAAAAAAAATGAGTAACAAAACTAAAGCCTATAGATGATGAAAATTTGTGAAGTGGAAAAATAGGACCATATAAATAAAGGACACACTAGTAGTTCAGGAAACAAGGCACGAGCTTGAAATTAATGGCCCATCTTGCCATCAAAATCATTGAAGGCCCAAAATAGACTACAAATTCAATTTGATTTTTTATAATCAAATCATAGATCAATTGAATCATGAATAAGATTGGAATAATTATCATGGTGTGTGTATGGGTTTTATTTTAAGAGCATCAAAGACAAACCCAACCTTAAATAGTTGTATAAATTGATTGAATATAAACATAGGAAGATGGTAGTCCTGATGTAATACCAGCTACTTTTTTGTGCTTAGTAAATGAACGCAAATCTAGATCTGATTTGAAGTCTAAGGTAGGAGGTTAAAAAATTATCTTCATAATGATTATTTAATCCATTCAATAACATGGCAAGTTTATTGAGAAGCCAAGTGGTGGAGGGAGAAGGCATTGACATTAGGAGAAATCAAATGAATACATAGGGCTTCATGGATACAAGAGATGTAAAAGAAATTAAAATTTAAATTAATTATAAATAAAGGATAATTTAATGTTTAAACTAACCACAATAATGACAAGCTTATTTGATCATTTTTATAGTGAAGGATAGCTTTGGAATTATAGTTTCAAATCTGATTTCACTAACTACTTAAATTTACATGCAATTAATTTTCATGGCTTAGCTCAAGTCTATTTAATCAGAGCTATTTTCTTTTAGGAAATAAGGTAGGGGGAATTATTAGTGGTGAAGCTTTAATAGAATTGTCCTAGAGTGCACTAGCCATTATTTCACTATTAGTTTCCTAATTTCCTTGCCTAAAGAGGTGAATTATAATAGACACCCTGTTAAATGTTGAATGCACAGCTTGAGTTATAGTTTATCCAAATTTCAATGTTATGTTCAATTTAATTCTTCTTGTATTTGATTTTTTCTTATCATTAAGTGATAATAACTATAAATGATATTTGGCTGCATCAAGATTATCTTAATTTAATTGTGCAATAGTTGATTAAATTGGTTTAGTAGAGTTACTCCTATTTTATCTAATATTTTCACAACCATGGCGTGAAATAGCTAAAATTTTTGATGTATAATTTATTTTTAATAGATTAATGGATAAATTATTGTCCTATGTATGTATGTGAATGCTTGAATTATATTATGCTCATAGATAGTTTTATTCACTTTGTAATGCCTAGCTTTGCTTATCAAGGAGATATATTATGACCAATGTGTGTAATAAATATAGGTCATTGATGTTATTATCAATAGGTTTGATGAACCAATGGTGTTCAAAATGTCCCCTTAATATCTCACTTGTAGTGTGTCTTGAGTTTATGCAATAACTGGATCAGGCACATAGTGGTACAACTATGGCTAATTCTATTCATAGATCAAATTATTTTGATGGATTGCATGATCAAAGATAAGAAATTTATTTTATTCCATACCATATCTCTCCTTTTTTATTTTGATGACACCTTTCCATTAGTGTAAGACTTAAAATAATTATATTGGAACTAAATGTATGGATTCATTAGTTGAATTAAGTAGGAACCAATCTTAGATAACTAGTTAATAATCACCTAGTGTGAGCCTATGGTGGAAAAATTTATATACATGACCATGATATGTCTTTTCATTGAAATTTTGGCCCTTGGATCACCAAAACATCCTAAAAACAAGGGGACTTCATCTTAATAGGTTTGATCTATAGGTGCTTCTTTCAAAATGTTCAATCCAATGATCATCTTATGAGGGTGAGTCAATTGCTGAGAAAAATAGAGTCATTAAGCCATGAAAGTATTGATCACACCAATATAATGTTTCCTCAACTTATCATAATGATCAGTACCTTTAACCAACCTTGATCGTGCAAGAAAACCCCAAAATTAATGTTTTTAGGCCTAAAACTAGGTCTACAAATTGAGTTTTAAGAATAAATTTATTTCCACATGCCATATAAATTTAAAACCAATTGGAAAAAAATTATAATATTATAATACATGAATACCAAATTTCATAAATTTTTTTAGAGTTCATTTTTTTATGAGGATTTTTTACCTAAAAACCCTAGCAAGCCTTCACATAGGTTGAGGGAACTCAATAAATCATAACTTAATTTTCAAGAAATTTTTTTGAGATATTACATCTATAAAAGGTATAAACCATCATTATCCTCAATTATCAATCATTTTATCACCCTTTTTAACCTAAAAACATGGAGAAAACAAATTGTTATTAGCTATTTTTGTACTTTTCTTCACTGTGTACAATTAGTGGACTTGTAGGTATAAATTTAAGCTAAATATAAACTTGATCTAAGGTTAAAATCCTAATAAAAACATTGGAAATATTTTTAAAATATTATTATAATGTCACTCTATCCCTTTATTCATGCATGAAACTCCTTGAAACTCTTCATGCAAACTTATGAAACCTACAAATGAGAGTCTTGAGACCATATAACATGTTGCAGGTCTATTAGAGAAGTATTTTGAGATTTTAATAATTTTCATCTTCATGAGAGATAATAGGAGAATAATCAAGTGTCTCATATAGGTTTTTAGGTAGTTATACTTGTCCCATTTCCATTGAAAACTTTCAAGCCTCAATGGATGGTTGCATACTTGCTTTTTAGGTCTTTAAGAGAGCCTTAAAGGCTTAATGAAGCATTCACTTTGATCATTACAAAATTAAAAAACTATAATATTTAACATAGGAATTTTTATTTATATTATACTCTAAAAATTCATGTTTGATGCCTTAAAAAGCGTTAAAACATCAATAAGGTGCATTTATAGGTTTTAGGGTTTAAACAAGGTTTTAACCTTGTCTACACCTTTTTGTTGAAATGACACTCATTATTACTCATTAATTGATATAAACATTAATAATAGTATACCTAAAACCATATTAAATCCAAATTATACTTTTTTTAATCCATGTAGTTATAAGATGGAAATAACACGTGATTATTTGCAATAAACCCTTGTAATTTTCATACACTTGGGTTTGAAGGCCTATAGATTGAATACACATGATTTGTTGGTTATTAGTGAATATGGAGACCATTATTGAGTTAAAAATGACCCTTAATATCCCACATAAATTTTTTATTATACCATGCACCCATAGAACAAGACTAGGATGTGATGAAGAAGCCTGGTCTCTTACAAACAAACCTGTAGACATGTTTTTTGGATATGATTTCATGATTCTAACTTGATATAATTTATTTTAGGATTTAAAATTGGACTTGGATGATTAAATTTATTTATTAAAACAATTTTATTCTTGATATCTTTCAAAATACCCTACAAACTCATTAAATCCCTACAACATTAGCCTGCAAGAAGCACAAAACCATCTTCATTCTCTATCAATGGCTTATTTAAAGGATATTTGGAGGATGATAGCAATGAAATATTTTAATAAAGACATGGGAAACATTTTGGAATAAATTTAAAGTTTTATAGGATTTATATTTAGATATTAAAATATTAAAAATAAATATAATATCATCAAAATCTGTAACTAGGTTCTTATACCTGAATCCTAAAAGTTGTTTAGAATGCAACCTAGTGCTTTGAAGATCAAGGCCTTGAAGGAGCATTTATAGCATGATGAAAATATTATTTTATGTGATTTAATATTGTAATTCTATCCATCATACCTATAACTTCTAAATCCATGATTTTTTCTCATCACAACAATAAAAAACCTACAAATCATGACTAAAAGGCTAGGAGCAATGGACATTGCCATGAATGAGGGATTGAAGACAGGCAATAGTTTAGTTATGTTATGATACACCTTAGCATTTTTATATAATTGAATTCCACTATGAGGTAGGAATGTAAGTAAAACCACCAAGTCAAATGCATTCTTTAACCATCTCTATGGACTTAGCTTATTGTATGCACCTAAATTTGCTCGCCCTAATAATTCTACTAATTTTACTGATTTAACCTATAATCACATTTCATAGAAAATTAATTAACATGATATTTTCTACATCCCACAAACCTTATTATACCCTCATAATCAATTAATAACCCTCATTATCCCACTACCTAAACCTATTAACCTACTCATTAACCCACTTACCAATTTAAAAATACCTTTTATTCATATAGCCATCTACCACCCTATTGACCTAGCATTTACTAAAGCCATACTCCCTAATGGATATTTTAAAAATTAGAGGATTCTAGAAATATCCTCTAATTTAACCCTTCCCCATCTAGAACTCTTTATTCTAGAGGTTTCTAAGGAATTAAAATTCCTTGGAAAACCCCCAACCATTGATCTCAATGAGCTTAAGATTAAATTTGAGCCATTGATTTTCCCTCCCATGGATTATGTAAAGAAGAAATACTTTCATGACAAAATTAAATTTAAACTTGGAAGCCTTGAGAGCACACTTTCAGCCATTCTTGCATTCTCATAGCCTTGTAAAAGCCATTAACAAGCCATCAAGATCCATTGAAGCCATTATCAAGCTCAATCAAGTAATCTAACAATCCACTCATTTTGCATTAAAAATTAATTTGGAAATCTTGTAAGGGATTTATAAGAGACAAGAGTATGATATGTGATGCTAGTGTAAGTATCTAATTGTTTCTTTATCCTTTTCATTGAAGTTGTTGCATTTTAGGATTTATTTCTAAAATTAGTAATTTAGGAAAGAATCCAAAATACACTCAAAAATTTGGTGACCACGGTGGGAAATCCTACTAAATATAACATATTGAACTTGTTATAAGTGATTTAGTGGCTTACAAGTGAAACTAGATGAGAATCAAAGGCAAAATTTGACAAAATAATCATGTATAGGAAATTCACGATATTTCACTAATATTCATGATATTATAGTAGCAATATTACAATAATTTAAGTGATATTTAATTAACCCTAATTTATAACTGATAATAGTCTTGGATTTGATAGGTTGTTACCTTCACATAGTATTGTTACTTAAAAAGTAGTGATGTTTCTCTAGTAATCACAATATAGCATTTGTAGTTACAGTTTTGTAGGATTTCTGGGTTGTCTTAACATAACTAATTTTCTTCTATTCTTAATGTCTATAAAGACACATTTATCTATTTTATGATGCTAGGAAGTGGTTTTGTGTCCTTTATGTGAAGAAAAATAGGGTTGGTCAATAATATGACTATCAGTTGCTAAAGTGAGATATCTCTACTCTAAGACTTATGACATTGACTTTTGAATCATGATATCACTATCCCTAGAAAATTAGATAAAAATTTATTCTAACCTATAGTATAATCTATTTAATCCTTATTTTTGTTCTCTATCTATAGGAAAATAGGTGATTTATATAACCTCTTTTGAAAGATCATTTAGTTATTTTAGGTTCTAGATCATCTTGAGATAACCACCTTTTTTGTCAATAATTTTTTTCTATGCAAAGTTTATTTTATGATGGCAAAAGGAACAATATATAGGAGGTGTCATTTATATATATAATATCCCATCATGAATATTTTATCTATCTATTGTAAAACCACTTATTGTGTAGTGGTGATTTTGATTAGTAATCTATGATCTTGCTTTATTAATAGCAATATCATAATTTAATAATTTTTAGAACAATTTGGACTACTATTTAAAGTTTTAGTTGGTAACATAGATCCTTAAGGAAAAATTGATAAAAATACCCTACTATTCTATAAACTTATGTGTGTGGATATATTCATTTTACTAAACCATCTTGTCTAGGTCCCCTTTTGATAAAGTTTTAATACATAGTCAAAAATTTTAATCTACTCTAGTTTTTTGAAAGCATTTAGGATAATCATCTAGTTGTCTGCTTAAATAAAAACTAAAGATTTTAAAAGTTTTATACTTTGTTGTAATACTACTAATATCAAAGTAGTGACATCACTTTAATAGTTGTGGTTTTGCACTAACAGTCATGGTTTTTTAGGAGCCATTTTGTTGACTATCATGTTAGCTATCTACTATAATATCACAACTCATAATCTACAGTTTTACCTGGTAGTTGTGACATCATATTCTCTAGTTTTGATTTTGTTTTCAACCAAATTTGTAATTGTGGTTTTATAGGGGAGTATTAGTTTTGTATTGAATCAAACTACTAACCCTTTTTTTGTAGGACCTCTTAATACAAAGGCACTCCATTTGTTTTCCTAAACCTTGTGTTTGTAGGAGGGGTGCCAAAATTTAGTCATGTTGCTTGTATATATCATGTTTTGTGTGATTTTATTGTTCATTTTTGTGTTTACATAGGTAATTAATTGGGAAAATTAATCATGCTTTTTCTTATTTGTTAACCCATTGAGTCTGGGATAGAAGGTGATGTGGAATTCATCCCCATGAATAGGCTTAGTCACTAGGGGTTGGTGTCATGTATTACATCACCAAAAATTTGAACAAGATAAGTGTTTTGATGGAGTATAAATATCAAAAACAATTGTTTCTAGGCCAAACAGTTGACCCCATATAGGCCATCCATGAAGGGGAAGATTTAATTCTCTTAACCAAGCATTAGACTACACCCTACATAGACTTGGGCCACCACCATACCTAGTGTATATCAGAGACTCCCCTAGAAACCTTTGTGTAAACCTAGTTTAGGACCCATTTTCCATAATAGGCATTTTTTTATCAGAGCCAAGATTATCTCTTAAGAAGTCACTAAGTGTATATGGGGATAAGAGGGTTTGATTGACTCTATAATGGGTCACTGGTCTATAGCCTCACCCATGAAGCTATTAGATTATGTGAAAATTGGGTTAAACACCCCTTTTAGTTTAATAAATTAGGACTTATGGCTAAGTGTGTTATTTTCATGTTATGCTTAAACTTGTGTTGTTTTTGAACTAAGTCAATCAATCCCATTTTTATTCTAAAACACCTAAAAACCTTAAATCCCACTATAAAACCATAGTCAAAAATCTATCTCATATTCTCCATTAACCATTTTGGGATACAACATTTTTTCTTGAAACTAAATCTCAGTGGTCATCCATTTCTTCACTCTTAATTATCATCCTTTGACTAGGTATTATCAACCTACATAACCTTGACAAGTATTTAATCTAGTATCCATCATTTCCTTATCATTTCCTCTTCATAACTAGCACCCATCCAAAATTTCATTTTGCTATTGTGAAAGGTACTTGATCATGTCATCTCCTTATTCTCGTTTCTAGATTAAAAACTTATAAGGTTTTAGATTTTGGTAATCCTTGGTCATTATAAACTTCACATATCTTTAAATCTAAAATCACCACATTTCCAAATCATCTTCTTTGACCACTCTTAGATTTGATTTATAGACCAAATTAGTATTCAAAGCCGCATCATATCCCATCACACCTAATCACTTTTTCACCCTCATCATCCATCATGCCAATGAGAAACCATGCCTAAATCCTTTGAATGGGATAAGGATCTAACCAAGATAATGACTTCTTAGGAAACTTAGGTGATCAAAACCAAGATCATGATGATACACATGGTTATATGCACATTCTTAGAGGATAAGAAAAGTGATTCATAAATGAATTCTTATAAAGTGATGAGGATAGAGCATGATTTGAACATTATATATATGAAAACTATGAATAGATTCTATCTCAAGTCATTAGAGTGGGGGTCACACTACTTTAGATCTTTGATCGCAATCTTTTACAACATTTAGTATGCCCATCCACTCGACCTAATATTCCCTATCAACATGTTCATACTAGCCAAGCACTTGAAGAAGAGGAACTTGTGGACCATAAATAATAACTTGAAGACCAAGAGAAATAAGTGCCTCTATAAAATAACTACATCAAGGCTAATATGAGACAAACTACCCTAGAGGATTAATTGGATCAACTCATACAAAAAATTAATTCCTTAGACTCCCAATTCTATATGTAAAATCAATGACCATCATATCTAAGACAAAATATCCATAACTATAATGGACAACACACAAATCATGCCCAAACCTCTAATCCTCTTAGGGATCCATCATTTTCACAAGAAAGGAAAATTATAAAAGAAACTCTCCAAAATATCAACCCCCACATGCAAGAGATGAAATACAAATATGAT
Source organism: Torreya grandis (assembly GCA_037957365.1). Lineage (NCBI taxonomy): Eukaryota > Viridiplantae > Streptophyta > Pinopsida > Cupressales > Taxaceae > Torreya > Torreya grandis. The sequence goes on along the minus strand of JARHVA010001103.1, from coordinate 3,800,785 downwards.
TATTTTTTCTCTTCTCCCTTAGATATGAACATTTTGTAAATCCCTTTCCCACCTCATTTTTAGGTACCAAAATTTGAAAAATATAGATTTAAAGGAGATCCCCATAATCATGTTCAAGATTTTTATGTGGCTTTTCATGAGGTTGTGTATGACAATGCTTACCTCTTAAAATTTTCCCAAAGAGTCTCATAAGACCAACACTAGAATGATTCATGCATTTACCTAAGGGGTCTATATCTAGTTTTAGAGAATTGACTAAATAATTTGTAAGACATTTCTCCTTCAACATTGAACATGATGTCTCCATTCCAGACATCTACAACACTAAGCAAAGGAATGGGTAAAGTTTTTCCTCTTTATTAGAACATTGTAGAAGCTTAGCAAGCCACTTTTGATGTACAGTACCAAAAAAAGAGTTGTCCAAAATATTTGTTGACAACCTCAATGTAGAGTTGAAATATAATTTGAAACTACAATGTGCCAAATCCTTTGATGAGATTATCAAAAAGGGGATATAAATTGAGAGAGCACTCATTAAATAATGGAACAATAAAATTATACACCTAAAATGAGCATAATCAAAATCAAGATAATTCCTTTTTGGGAAAATAAAAAATCTTTATTAAGAATAAGAATGTTTTGGGAGATGGAGTTATAGAATCCAAACAACATGTTAAAATAGTGCAAAAGAGGACTACCATAAATCATCAAAATGTCTCCTCCATTTGAGTGTCATGAGGTAAGACAAAGCATCAAACAAGAAAAAGACATTTTACCATCCTTGAAATTTTTGTTGAAGTAGTCCTTTAATAATTGATTTATGTTAACATGATTACTCTTCCTAAAAATAGACCTTTGGATGATAATAAACCTAGACCCAATTGGTATCATGAGGATAAATTATATCAATATCATAAAGTCAAAGTTCATCACATAGAGAAATCCATGTAGTTAAATTATTATACTTAGGATCTCATTGAAAAAGGAAACATTGAAGTAGAGGGGGAGAGTACTCCTAACTAGTCAAAAAATTATAACCTCAGTATTTATTAGAACCCTTTACCCAAGCATAGTCAAAGACAAGGGAAGCCACCTAGAGATAAAGGTCAGGAATCCACTTCCAATCATACAAATTATCATGTCATCCCATATCACTATGGCAATACCTTCAAAATCCATATCCCCTAAGATCCCACTCCACCATCATCCACCATACTAAAAATCAACTAGGCTATAACCAACTATGTAGTTACTACATGCCACTACAAAATTATAATTCTTAGGGTACCACCAAAGGATCCATCTACATTCACATCTAAAAATGTCAATATCTCTAAGAAAATATCCATATCTTCTGACAAGCCTTATGATATAATCCAACAACTCAAGAAGACCCCCACTCAAATCTCACTCATGGATCTTCTCAAAACATTATCTATGAATTGGGAGATCCTCAACCAAGTCTTGAGTGATCTAAAAGTCCCTTGGGATATTGACACAAATCAATTCTAGGCATTATTAGGTCATTTATCTCCTTTGTATAAAATCATAATTAGTTCTTAAGACATGCCTACCATTGGCCCACATCATAATTACCCATTATTAATAGAAATCTCCATCTCTAACCACCTCATCCCTTGGTTACTCATAGACATAGGGTTTACATTTAATTTATGTAATATGGATTTATTAAAGAAATTGGGGTATTCTAAAGCTTCCTTGGGGCCTAATCTAATTATGATTAAAGTATATGATGATAATGAATGGCCATCTATAGGCATAACTATCTTCCCATTATTGTGGGACCCATTGTGCATCAGACCTTTACTCATGTTCTGGATGTTGATTTTCCATATAGTCTACTATTAGGTCACCCCTAGATACATGAAATAAAATCTATCCCATCCACCCTTCACAAATGTTTAAAATATTAGAAGCATAATCACTAGGGGTGAATCAATGATGCAACAATCAAATCAACTTCAATTATAATTATTCAAACTATTAACGATTCAACATAAGCATTAATAAACCATATAAACCATTCATTATAATGAACAAAGAAAACAATGTAAGATCAAAGAGTATAACACATGAGCTATGTAGGAAACCCTCATGGGGAATAAACCCCACTCTCAAGAATATAAATAATGGATTATAGTCCTATAAGATAGCACAAACAAGATAATTAGTGAAGCACCCACTCCACAAGGAACACCAACCCCTCAAATTCACCAAGCACTCACATGGATTTAACAAAAACCAACTTATTAAGAGGCTACAAACCCATTTGTTGATCAAACACCCACTTAATCATCAATATGGAACTCCATCTTGCTTTATTTCCCTCACATAATTAATGATGGTCTTCTACATATCATACAAACTCAAATCTACCTTTTACATAAGCATATAATAATTCTCTCTTATTTACTTAAACACCCCTTATACACATGCTTATGACATTGAATCCATTCCTCCTTAACACTTTGATCTTATTATATGAACATACAATCATGAATTAACATGAAAATCATCCTCACATAGATTCTACCTTGTTATTCTAATTTATTTCCAATCAAAACCTTTGCACTAGGTCACCTAAGAAAAATAGGCCTAATAGCCTTGAAACAAATCAGCTTACTTTCTCATGACCTTAAAAAAACACTATTATACCCTTTCCACATCTTCAACATGATTTTTAGATAGTTTACATGGCCTGTTACCCTTTTACAAAAACTCATACCATTCATTTCATTCTTACTTAGTCTAACTAGCCCAAATAGATCTAATTGGCCTTCTCTTTATACACGACATTAACCTTCATACTACCTTTGTTAGAAAACACACATTACTCCCTTTTATAAAATTACAAAATATAAATCTAGGATACATTTCATAAAATATACATCAACTCATTAGGTTGGCCATGTTTCAAATGGATCAAACCAACACACTAGTCTTAAGTAATAACCCTCCATTAGGCCACACGTTATATGTAGACCCTTTACAATAACATAACTCTTAATAAACATAATAAACCTTTTATAAATTTTTAAAAATAGGTCTAATAGGCCTTATCCATGATTTATACCCCATACCTCATTCACTTTCACTTAGAACACTCCATCAAGATTTATCCTACCATTAGGTCTTGTAGAGACCTAATTCACATAAGTTCACTCCTAAATTACCTATACCTTCTTGGATCAACTTGAAAATATGAGAAAATCAATAAAAACTCTTATATGATCCACATGACCTCAACCTACTTCCCTTCAAACATTACAAGCTATCATGGCTTAGAACACTTCAAGTCTACTTCATAGAAACCCATAGTTCAAGAAAGTCTATGAGAATAACATTCAATATGATGGACATATGCCATAACCTTGAATCATTTAGATAAGAAAACATATACTTAATAACATTACAATAGTCACTACAAGATCTTAAGATCATCTTTCTTCTCATCAAGTATCTGACCTAAATGATAAAGAATAACAAACAACTCTGCCAATACCAATCTTTAACTTTTGACATAAAAACTTAGAACCCTACTTATGATGACTTAGATCTTGTCATCCTCAAACTACTTAACCTCTTAAAATTAAACAAAACATAGCAACATGTTCCTTTAAGACCTTATGGGGTTATCATGTCATCAAGGAAACATGACATCTCACAAAATAACTTTCAAGGGCATTACTGCAACAATATTCTTATGATTCTATAGGACAAGACCACATTTATAATACTATTAGACACTCTCAAGTCATCAAGGATAAGACAACTCACTCTTTGAAACATCTTTATACTTTGGAACAATAGGACAATCAATTAACTCTTCAAAAACATTGATCTTATAAACCAAACACTAGCTTCAATACCCTTGTTCTGATATTAGCATCTTAAACCTTAAATAGAACTAACACATGCATCTTAAACATGATAAATACTAATGAAAACATTTCAATACATCCCTTTGGAAATCAATGAAATATAATATCCAATAAATATTTCATTTACTTCAAAATATCACACCTAGGGTTCATAGTCACTAGAAGACTTAAAACACTCATCTTGTTATCTAAAGCTCATACATCATTTAAAAGGTCTAATTAACTATAATTAGAGCATATACATGATATAAATGACATAAATAACATATTAAAACACTTTTTCCAATCACCTTGAGCTTCTAGAATCACCAAACAACTCTACAATTCAACATTATTCTGCCAATCACAATACCTTCACACACAATCATCTTTCAAGATGAATTTCTTTGCACAAACACATGTTTCCAAACTACTCCAATGCATAAAAATAATATTGAAAGAGTTAATAATAGTATATAATGATTATAACATACAAATAAGGTCATCTAAAAATTTCTAATCCTCTTCTAGTCTTCCCAAGTTCATTGGATTCTTACTAGATTGAAAATATCAACTTTAAATTGCATTAATTGCACCTATGCAAATAATCACAACTGCTAATCACTTTGAGTGTATTAAAATTTTTATTCTTTCACCAACTATATTTGACCAATTGAATGGATTATAAAATAAAAAAAATCCTCTCAGGTCCTCATCCTACAACCTTCCAACGGCTATATTTTTGAATTCAAATGGCTATCTTCCAAACATTAACCTTGATGTCCTCTAGACCATCACCAAACAATGGAACAACTTAGAAGCCCTATAAATTGAACTATAAAACTCCTCATGGAACCAAAATTTCAAGAGACCAAATTGGGACATTCAATAATATGTCCATGATTTTGTTGACAAGGTTGACCTATGCAAGTACAAGTAATAAATGCTCAAACAAACAAACTTATCCATACTTGAATGACATCATCTGATGGCCTAGATGCTTATTAACTAGAAAGTCACTTTTTCTCTCTTAAAATGACACTATAACTTCACCAAAGGTCCTATAATACCCTCACATCAATCTCTATCAACTTAAACACAAGATAAACACACTCCAAGCAATAAAACTAACCACTTTATCATTAATGCACTATGCACCATGACCATCTTGACATTAATGACAATCATGGACACCAAGAGACTATTTCCAACAATGTCCCCCTTTGTCATTGATGGAAAATAACCCTTAGAATGCTTTTCAAATAGATGTTTTTTCCCACCATTGTGATCTTTCTCCCCCTTTGACATTAATGACAAAGGGTTTCTCTCCAACTATCCCACTTGATCCTTAGACCTGATATGTATTTTTTAATCAATCCACACTCAAACTAGCTTCTTGAAGCTCTTTAAGCATCTCACATGCTGCCTTATAATATGTAAACCTTAGATCACTTGTCCTTGATAAAAATTTATCATTCTCTTGATCCAATATCCAAACTCATGAAGACCTTCTCAAAGCACTTCAATTACAAGTTGTCCTCATATTAAGCTCAAAAAACCTGAGTTAGCTCCCCCTTACTCAATACTCCATCTTCTTATAGAGCATACCAACTGATAGTAAACAAGAATAAGCACAACTTCACACAAGCTTTATTTACCATGATTTAAGAGACCTTCACCCTTGCATAGACCGCTACAAGATGACTGACTCTTTTTATGATAAGCTTTGATCTTCTAAGTCCCATATGACCTTATTGAAATGTCATAAACCCTTAACACATGAACCAATCATCCAAATAAAATCCTCTTTTATGATTTTCATAGCATAACACCATCCTTTCAATTCAAGAAACCTTCTAGAGAATAGACTATCCTAGTAGGATTGAGAACATATAGAGGACTACCAACAATAATGGAATCTCAAACCACTCTTAGGTTATCTAATAAATACCTCAATTCTCATGATCAACACAATATCTTACCTTTAATGACATTGGTCTCTAAGACCACTCTTCACCTCACACAAAACAATGTTCTAAGAAGATCAAGAAGACTTCTTTAGCCACTAGAGCACCTAATCAAGAATTCATCCTATAATAACACTCTTAAAACAAAATTTATAATCCCTCTAAGAAACCAAAACATTCATCATGCCTTCATAAATACAAACAATCCTTAACAAGCCTATCAAGATCTAAGACTAGTTCTAGAAGAGATACCTACAACTTTAGACTCACCTTGCATCAACCACAATCTAATGTATCCTTTATGTCATCACCATTACCTTCAAATGTTTCCATAGACTAGAATAATGTCTCTATGAATCCTAGAGAGAGACATCCTTAATCCATAAGTTCCTAGAATAAATTGAAGATAGGAGATGCTTTCATCTCCTCTCTCACCTCCTTGAGACTAATGTACTTGGTAGACTTATTATATTCCTTATGTAACCTCTTATGCTTGTCATACATCTTTGGCATACTAGCCTCAATAATTCTACTCTTTTCTTCATTTTATTAAACCAACTTATCTTCAACATCAAAATCACTAGAAACTAATAATAGGTGTTTTGACAAGGCTCATGCTCAACTATAACAAGTGATACCTTTTGATCAATATGAATATTAGGAATAGTATCCAATGTTTTTTCTATAATTCTTGATAACAAGTATTTTTCACATACCTTCTTATTTGAGTCTTCCTCTACCTTAGCAAGTGAACCTTCTTCACTGTTGGAGTCATCTTGGATTGCCTTTTCTAACTTTGATCTCCACACCCATGTGTGATATTTATTATTCACATTAGAAGCTCCATGTCCTTTGAGATACCTTGGGGATATATCAAATCCATTTGGGAATAATCTAGTAATATGACCACTCGTATGAGAATAGTAGAAAACTACCTTACTCATACATTTTACTTGAGAATGATTGAGATCTCCTTTGGGCTGAGTTCTCCTTATCATGCAATCTCTAGCTTTATGACCATAAAGATGACACACATAAAAATGACCATAAAAGGAAGATGAGTACCTTGATTTATTAGGTTGTCTTATTGAATTCTTCACATTTACCATGGTGATATCACACTTCTTGACCTAATTTGATTTCTCTTTCTCCTTTTCTGGTTAGCTCATATTGAAAATTAACTGCTCATGATCATTCTTCAACAAACCAAGAATAGTATTGACCTGATCACACTCAATCTCTTTTGAAATCAAACTTGATTTTTCATATCCTAACTGAACCTTGAGATATTTTATAACCTTTTCATCTTCTTTGGAATATTTATTCAAAATACACACCTATTCTTCAAATGCCTTGATCATAACTTTTAACTCTTGATTCTCTTTCTTTAACTTCTTAGCCATCTTATGCTTCATAAGACCACCTTCAATCTATCAAGACTTCACTAAAGGACCTACTCTGATACCAATTATTGGAATCAAAATCATTGAAGAGGGAGGATGAATAAATGATGAAAGCAAATCAACTTCAATTCCAATTCTTCAAACTCTTAACCATTCAACATAAGCATTCATGAAGCATAACACATGAATTATGTGAAAAACCCTCATGGGGAATAAAACCAACTCTCAAGCCTACAAAAAATGGACTATATTTCTATAATATATCACAAATAAGTCTTTAATGAAGCACCCACTCCACAAGGAGCACCAACCCCTCAAATTCACTAAGTACCCACTGGGATTTAACAAGCACCAACTTGATAGGAGGCTACAATCCCATTTTATGATTAAGCACCCAATTGATCAAAAATATTAAACTCCATCTTGCATTTTTTCCCACACACAACTGATTATGGTCTTCTATATTTCATACAAACTTAAATTTTCCTCTTACATAGTCATATAACTCTTTCTCTTCTTTACTCAAACACCCCTCATACACATGCTGATGACCTTAAAGCCATTCCTCCTTCACACTATGACCTTAATAGATGAACATATATTCATGGATCAACATAAATATCATACTCACATAACATCTACCTTATTATTCTAATTTATTTCTAGTCAAAACCTTTACACTAGATCACCTAAGGAAAATAGGCCTAATAGCCTTGAAATAAATCAACTTACTTGCTCATGACCTAAAATAAACACTTTTAGACCCTTGACACATTTTAAACATGATTTTATGATAATTTACATGCTATCTTACCCTTATGAAAAATATCATACCATTCACGTCATTCTTACTTATTCTAACTTGCCCAAATAGGTCTAATTAGCCTTCTTTTTATACATGACATTAGCCCTCATACTACCTCTATCAGCCAACAAACCTTACTCCCTCTTATAAAATTACAAAATATCAATTATGATACATTTCATACAAGATACATCAACTCATTAGGTCACTCATTCTTTAAATGGCTCAAACTAACACACTAGGCTTAAACAATAGTCCTCTATTAGGCCACATGTTACATGTATACCCTTTACAATAACATAGTGTATATACATAATATTTTAAATTTTTTATCGATTAATGACACTTTGTATACTAAATGAACCTATTGAGTCTCAATCTCTCTGAGTGCATACTTTAAGGGGTACATGGAGAAAGGTGTGGCCAGATCATTGGTGCTTCATAAGACTATTGTCCCTTTTTCCACTTGCCATTTACACATTTGTCTCCTAAAACCATTAAACCTAAGCTTATTATTCTTAGTTTTACCCATTCCAATCATTTGTCACATCATTATCCTCCTATTCCTTACCTTATCCCCCTTTTGATAGTTCATTGTACTAGGTCAATTGGGTTGACCCTATATAATTTTTAGCCTCTAATTAATATATAAGGTCAACTAGGTTGAACCTATACTATTTTGGGATATTTTCACTTTGGAGCTTGTTATCCCTTTGGCTAACATGGCTTCAGATGTAGTGAATTATATCCTAAAAACATACATGGTCAACTAGGTCAACCCAATACAACCAACATATTCATAATGATTTAGGGTAAGATCTACCTATATATACAAGTTCATTTCCAACCATTTGAGAATATAAAATCAAAGAATAATAAGTATGAAAAAACATCTAATTATTGACCATTCTACTTGAGAAATAAAGTTTAGGGTTCCAGACTTTCTTTGGAGATACAAATCTTGTCTTGTGGATAAGTCTTTTGGATATATAGATAGGTTATGTAACCTAGATCTAATCTATCTTTGTTATCCTTACATACCACAACAATCTCTTATGAAGCACATTGGCCAAGGGAGAGATTGAGGATCAATGGGTTGATATTCAAAGGTAAGTATTCCCAACTTTATTTCTCCTGTATAAGAGTATATAGATAATGCAGTTGTGTTATTCTTCCATGCATTAAGATCTCATATAAATTAATGTAATTATATTTTTTGTATGCATGTTTAGTTTAGTTTATTTTGTTTCTAACCCCTACTTTAAGCCACAATATTTAGTGAGCACTAGATTAGATTTAATTTAATTTTATTAGATATAAGGGAAATATCAAAACTTAGGACCCCCTTATGGTTATTGCATGATTATGTTAGATTGGAGGCTTTGGAACCCTCCTTATCATAATGTATTGTGATAATTTCTCCCCTGATCAGGTTTAGAAGATCCCCATATTGATCATTCTATCACTTAACATATATATTCCCAATTAGAAGTTTAGGTATGATCTATCTTCTCTGAGCTAGGATTGATTTATAAACATGACACAATTTTTGATTGCATACATTTTGGTGAACCCAATGTGAACTAAAATTTGAAAGATTTGTTCACTTTTTAAATTCTTTTTATCATTATCTTTATCATATATTTTCCATACTAGGTCTATTGCATTGACCCAAATCATATTTATGTGCACAAGTTTTTAGGTATAGTCTATTAGATTGACTTAGTCAACCTAGTACAGGTTTTTAGCTTTCCAAATTTCTAGTCTAGACTATTGGATCAAATTAGTCAACCTAGTAAAATTTATATATTTTTAAATATCCTATTCATCATACTAGGTTAGCCTAGTCGACCTTATATAATATAGGCACTTACCAATAGGTTTTTACAGATCTTGATTGACCCAGTCGACCCAGTTATCAAATTTTACAAGCATTCCATAAGATTCTATGACAACAATCTTCCTTCACTACATCTCTAATATACCAAGGTTATTATTTATCCTTATATAACTTTCTTTGGAATCTTTCCTTTCATAGTTTGTAGTCTTCAAAACTACCCTTATACATTGAACTAGATTGACCCTATCAACCCAGTTCTATATTCTATGTGTTGTCTAAGTAACAAGGTCAACTCTACCAACCCTGTTCATTTTCAAACCTTACTTCCATAGTACATGATCAACCCTATCAACCTTGTTCTATATTATATGCATACACTATCATCTACTTCAACATTGTACCTTGTTTCAAAGTTGGAATTAACAATTGTATGCTAATAATTAACTCACACTTTCATTTCTTGTTGCTTGCATGCTTAGAATAGATCACATAGTCTAATTAGGTGGTTTTAAATTAATCATTTAGTTTCAATATTTTATATTTTATGTACACATGACCAAATCATAAAATATAAATGATCATTTTAACATTTGACTACCTAAGGCCAACCTACTTGAATTTAATCACTAAACGAGAAGTTGACTTGATGTTCTGGTCAAGTATAAAGCATGGTTAATGGTATATTCTAGATAAGCACCTGACAACCTTATCACTATGGGGTGTGAAGTGAGGGGGTAGGCCCTAATACCAAGCATGTATCATTACCACTATAGATCCCTTTCATCCCAAACTACCTTAAACCATTCTTATATTAATTTTTAGTTCTTTGCTTATAGCCAACTTCTCATCATATTTAAAATCATATTCTAATAATCTAACAACATTTAGTTTGACCAAATAGTTAGATTTTAATTTCCAAGTTGATTGCTTTCCCATTTCTCAATTGTATTTTGTATTTAAAAAACTTTCATTAACCAATGTTGGTGTAAGGATTTATATTGTGTGCCTCAATTGGATCACCTTTATTGATCTAATTGATTGTTTATTTCCCTTCAATTCTTTCTTTTATAAATACTTGTAAAATTATTCTTGTTTCAGTAGAAAGTATATTATAGGTTGTCTATTGATATCTATCTACAATATAGGGTCAACCCAATTGACCCTCTACACTTTTTCAGCCTCTATTTTATATACTAAGTTGACTCAATCAGCTATGTATCGTTTGCATGCCCTGTTTCATGTGTTAGGTCAACCCAATCGAATATGTACTATTTTTGTCATTTCCTACCTCTTTGTTCTTTTATGCACTTATTTCCTTTTGTGGTTATCTAGTCTTATCTCATTATGATGACATCTTTTTAGCCTTCTCTTAGTCAAGAACATTACATAATCAAGGATTTAGATAATAACCTTACTTATTTTATTACTTCAAATGAAACTATCCACTTTATTCCTTCCTATTATCCTAAACTAGAACCAATCACTACACAATGTAATATAGTCGAGGTCCTTCATTGTAATCCTCTTCCCAATACCAATGTTTGGAATTCTCCACCTACAAATAATTTTCCTCCCACCAATATAAATAATCCCCTTCCTGTCCTATCAAAACTAATACCCCTCTTACAAGTACCAATCACCTATTGATACAACTCAACTTCTTACACACATAGTTCAATAAATGAGCACCATGTGAACAACAAATCAATCTCAAATGATGAACATGTTAAAAAATTTATTAAACATGACTAGTCAACCACGTCAAATCATCATGTCTCAACCAAATGAAAATTTGGTCCCTCCTCTTCTTAGATATGCCAATGGTAATATCATCTCTCAACCTATAATGAATAAAAAATGCTTCAACATCTTTAAAATGAACCTTTATCCCCATTCATTGTATCCATATATATTGGAAACATTTTTTTAACTATCACATATAATGGGAATAAGGATCCTATTATATTTCTTAAGTATTTTGGATATCTTTATGAGGAATGGGTCCAAGATAACACCTTTTCTACCACCAAGCTCTTATCCAAAACATTTGTGGGTGATGTGCTTGAATGGTACAACCAAATTCCTATACATTCCATCTCACAAGTATAATATTTAGTCAATGCTATAGTAAGGGAATTCTAACATTATGACCATCCTAAAAATTACTGTAGCCATTTCATCAATGCCAAAAAACTTCCTAATGAATCTTCTCATACCTTCATTAAATGATGAAAGTCTCTCACTCATAAATTATACCATAACATGAATGATGACACTCTTTTTGATCCAAAACTTAGAAGTTTTGGTTGATAAATATTTCAATAGCATAGAAATAACATAGTAATAATGAATTCTCTGAGAAGAGATGTAGTATTACTCAAGATCACAATACAAATATATGCTTATCTCTAGGAAGAGATGTTTGTTTTCACATTTTGGGTTACCTCTTCATTTATACACTTTTTGAAAGCATGGGGAGGATGTGGAAGGTCACCAATATCAAGGGAGATTAAGTGGTTTGACTTTTAAGATTTAAAACAATTCAAAATTTGAGGAATTACTATTTTTAGAAACTCACTATTTTTAGACTACACTACTAAAATTGAAATTTATGGCACTTACATTGGGTTTTTGGGGGTAAAACTTCATCAAGAAAATATCCATGCCATCTCATGATGTCTTCATCATTCTTATCTTTCCAATGGTTCAAACGGTGAGTCAATTGGAGCTACGGTGCAAAAGTTATGGCTCCTAAAACTCCTGTCATCAATTGGGGTGGAACTATCACCCAAATTGTCACCTAAATTGTTATCCGAATCATTCCTCCCTCCTTGAAAAGTAATGGTACCCATTACATCAATGTTACCTATCAGGTGTGGTAGTTTTGTCTTGATTTGACTTCCTATGAGCCACTCACCTTGGTGGCTAAGCAGGCCCCTTTTGACCACTCGATAAAGCAGAATAGAGCATCCTCTTGTTGTCTTCATCCAGGTGTCCACAATCTAATCCTCTTCTACTAGAGGAAAACTCTATGGATGTAGCTCATCAATGTCTACTTGTTCTACTACAATTGAAGTGTCTAATAGAGGTGAATGAAATTATTTGAGGAGCTCCACATTGAATATTGGATGCAGACCAAGGTAGGTTAGTAGGTTCAACTCAAAAGCATTTTCTCCAACTTTTCTGGTGATGGTGTAGGGACCATATCATAGAGGCCAAATATTTCTATGTGGGCCTACAAGCCATTCCTTTTAAATATGAAACCAAACCTTTTCACCCATAGCAAAATGGTGTACAATCCTATGTTTTTCATGGCATTGCTTATACTTCTGATTCATCTTCTCTAGGATGTCATGAACTTATTGCTAGATGTGTTGCATTTATTCAATAAACTTTATTGCTTTTGCTACCTCAGATCTTCCATGAGGTGTGTATTCCATAGTGAAAAATGGAATAGCTATATTAATTGGTGCCATGGGTTGGAACTCAAAACATACTTGGAATGGACTATGCTTGGTTGAGCTATGCAACACCTGATTATATCCATGTTGTATGAAAAGAAGTCCCTCATCCCATGTGCATGAATGTTTGGAGTGATACATATAAATCATGTGAAAAATCAAGTGGTTTACCACCTTTGTTTGACCATTAGTCTATGGATGGAAGGTTGTGGAATTCATTAGCTTAGTATCCATCATATTCCATAGAGTGGACAAGAAGATGCTCAAGAACCTGCTATCTCGATCTGAGACAATGGACTTGGGGAGACCAAAATGGAGCCATACATGACTAAAATATAGTTGAGTAGTTTCCTCAATAGATATATTTTTTTACAAGTAATCATGATAGCCATTTTTGAAAAATGATCAACTACCATAAAAGTACAGTCCTTACCATGTTTTGAAGTGGGCAAACCTAAGAGAAAATCCATTTTGATAGATTCCCAAGGCTTGGTTAGTTATGGCAATGGCATGTACAATCCTTGATTCTTATTTGTTGGCTTAGTTATTACACATGGGGTGCAAGATTTGAGATATCTTTCCACATCCTTTCACATATGGGGCTAGTATAAGTGTTTTTAAAGAACTACCAATCTCTTTTCGATACCAAAGTGTCTAGCTGTCCTACTAAAGTGTGCTTCCCATATCATATTTTATTGCTCTACAACTGGATAATAGATGTGCCCCATATGATAGAGGACATTATCTTTCAAATAGAAATAAACAACATGTTTACCTATTTGAAGTGCTTGATATGTATCAACAAAGGTAGGATCTACTTCATACAGAGCACCCCAAGTGGTAATCTCATGTCTGCACAGGTCAAGAGCTATTATGAGTGTAGTAATTGGTGGGTGGCTCAGACAATCTAAAGCTATATTTGAGCTCCCCTTTTTGTGTTTGATTATCAGGTGGACTTGTTAAAGATATGTGGCCCACTTTTGGTGCCTCTCATTTCATAGTTTGTTTTGCATCTAGATGAATTCCAATGGTCTATGGTCAGTGTGGATGACTGTCTCTTTCCCCAGGATGTAGTGTTTCCATTATTTGTAGGCTTGCACAATGGCATAGAGCTCCTTATCATATGTTGGATATTTATTGACTATATCAGTGAAATTATCACTGTGATAAGCAATAAGATGGCCATTATTCATGATGATAGCTCCTATGGCATATTTAGATGCATTTGTCATCAACTCAAATGGTTGATGCAAATCTAGCAAGGTAAGAATAGGGGCTGAGTAGAGTCTATTCTTCAAATTCTCGAATTCCCTTTGTTGTATTTCACCCCATTAAAATTTAGATTTATCTCCTCCTTTAGTCACTTGGGTTAGTGACCAAGCAACATGTGAAAATCCAAGAACAAACTTGTGGAAGAAATTTACAAGACCCAAAAAGATGCGAAACTCTGTGAGGGTCCTTGGTGTGGGCCATTCTAGAATAACCTTAATCTTTTCTAGATCAACATGGGCCCCTTCCTCATTCACAACTTACCTAAAGTACTAAATTGTTGTCATCCTGAATGTGCATTTGTCAAGATCTACATAGAACTTGTGCTCCCAAAGAGTTTAAAGAACCTTACGAACATGTTGCAAATGTTCTTCCCATGTTCTGCTATAGATGAGAATGTCATCTAAGTAGACAACCATGAATGAGTTGGTGAAGGGTCATACGATGTCATCCATCATCCTCATGAAGGTTGCATGTGTGCTAGTTAAGCCAAAAGGCATAACCAACCATTCAAAGATCCCCTCCTTAGATTTGAATGCAGTATTCTAGACATTAGCGGGATCGATGGGAGTTTGGTGATAACCAAATTTGAGATCAATTTTGGTGAAGAACTTCACACCATGGAGCTAGTCTAGTAGGTCATCAACCTTAGGGAGAGGGTAGCAATTCTTCATAGAGATTTTATTCAAGGCTCTGTAGTCAATGCAAAGCCTCCATGTTACATCTTTCTTTAGTGCCAAGACAATTGGACTACCACAAGGTGAAGAGCTTGGCCTGATGTGACCCTTTTGGATCAATTCTTGAATCTATCTTTTTATCTCATCATTCTCCAAAATTGATCTGCAATACACAGGACTATTAGGCAAAGGTGATCTTGGGATCAAATCGATAGAATGTTTTACCTGGTAATACAGTGGAACTCCTATGGGTGAATTGAATAAGTCATCATATTCTCCTATGATTCATCCTATCTACTTTTGTTGTTGTGTTGATTGTGTAATCAAGACTACAACATCAGCCTTCTTGGATTTTTGTGGTTTGACCACCATGAGAACAAATTGCTTTGTCTTCTCCACTAATCTCTTACATTGATTATCACTGATTAGGGAGATAGATGTGGGAGGTGGTACCTCTGATACCCTTTAGCACCATGTTCCAAAAGTGAGGGTGATCCTTCAAGTTCATGATTCATAGATGCCATGTCACTCATACATGAGTGGATGACCAAGGAGTACATCACAAACATCTAGATTGACCACATCACATAAGAATTCATCTTGGAATGGTTTTATAGAATATGAAAGAAGACACTAATGGGTAACACGAAGGTCTCTCCCTAGGCTCAAACATCTAATACTATAGGGCTTTGGATGAGGCTTCATGGATATATTTAGAATTTTCATAACTTTAGTAGAGATTAAATTCTTTTGACTCCCACTATCAAGAATGAAATGTAGAGGCTTACCTTTTACCCATAATTTGGAGTGAAACAATCTTTCATTATCATCTGATCTTTCCTCATGGGTCTATGATGAAGTGATGATGGTGTTAGTCTCAGTATCTACAATCACTTCTTCATCCTCTTCAACTGTGGGTTGTGTATGAGGTAGAGTAGTAGATGTCGAGTATTGTGACTCAGAGAGTAGTGACTTGATGGATCGACATTCTTTTTTGGAGTGAGTTCCAATTTTGTGGTAATCACACCATTTTCTAGCCTTCCCCTTTTGGGATTTCTTATCATGAAACTCCTTCTGCTTCTAATTTTGGCCTCATGTTTGACCTTCCTTGCCACTTTTCCATTTTGAGGGTTGAATCTTCGTATTCTTTCTGCCATGCTTCGATTCAATCTTCACTACAAATTTATGTGCCTCATCTAGGGTTTCTAAATTGAAGAGTTCCATTTCCCCCTATATACCATTGTAGTCCACCATGATATTTGAGATTCTTATGTTTCTCACTTTCTTTAATGCCCAATATTGTAGATAAAGAATTAAAAGTGTCTATGTAATCTTAAACATATTGGTCCTTACCTTGGTGAAGTTACTGTCACTGTATGTACAGATCATCATATGCTCTAATGGGATAGAATTCTTCTTTAATTACTTCCACAAAATCATCCTAGGTAGGTTCCACCTCAAGGCCAATGTCATCTGTACTAAACCTCTTTTTATACACTTCCCACTAGTTTTTCACGGGTAATGATGATTTCAAAAGAGCAAAAGTGATATTTTCTCCATCAGTGAACTTATTTATAGAGAAGTAGGAAGACAGTTGATCCAACCAATAATATACTACAATAGCATTGATTTTTCCTTAAAATGTAGGAATATCAAAATTTACCTAAACCTTGAAGGGTGTTGGGGCACTAAAAGGATGTTCCCTAGATGAGGAGCTAAGAAGTGTAGCCACATAGCTAGAATTTCCCATCAGAAGTGTTTGAAGAATTTAGGCAAATTGTTGTAGCATCTACACTTATTTCCATTGTAGGGCTTCATTCACCATTTCCTTGAAAGGATCAAATTTCTCAGTGTCATCTGCCATTTGAAGTCATTTGGAGTGAATAGGTGGAAATTTTGGAAGCTCTATTATTTCCCACCCAAGCTTCTTGTAGCCTGACCTCATCCTTGGGATCATACACTCTCAAGACAAACTGCTCTGATACCACTAATCCAAAACTCAAAAGTTTTGGTTGATAAATATTTCAATATCATAGAAATAACATAGTAACATTGAATTCTCTAAGAAGAGATGTACTATTACTCAAGATCGTAATACAAATATATGATTATCTCTGGGAAGAGATGTCTATCTTCACATTTTTGGTTACCTATTCATTTGTACATATTTTGAAAGCATGGGGAGGATGTGTAAGGTCACCAATCTTGAGGGAGATTAAGTGTTTTGACTTTCAAGATTTAAAACAATACAAAATTCAAGGAATTACTATTTTTAGAAACATACTATTTTTAGATTACACTACTAAAATTGAAATTTAGGGCACTTCTATTGGGTTTTTGGGAGTAAAAATTAATTGAGTAGAGATCCATGGCATATAAAAAAATTATCATCATTCTTAGCTTTCCAATGGTTTAAACGGTGAGTCAATTAGAGCTATGGTGCAAAAGTTATGGCTCCCCAAAGTTTCATCATCAATTGGGGTGGAACTGTCACCCGAATTATCACCTAAATTATTGCCCAGATCATTCCTCCCTCCTTGAAAATCAATGGTCACATTATGTCAATGTTCCCCATTAAGTGTGGTAGTTGTGTCTTGATTTTATTCTCTATGAGCCACTCACCTTGGTGTCTAAGCTGGCCCCTTTTGACCACTCAATAAAGCACAATAGAGCGTCCTCTTGTTGTCTTCATCCAGGTGTCCACAATTTGATCCTATTTCACTAGAGAAAAACTCTATGGATCAAGCTCATCAATGTCTAGTTGTTATGATACAACTAAAGTGTCTAATAGAGGTGGGTGATATGGTTTGAGGAGCTCCACATTGAATATTGGATGCATACCAAGGTAGGCTGGTAGGTTCAACTCAAAAGCATTTTCTCCAACTTTTTTGGTGATGGTGTAGGGACCATATCATAGAGGCTAAATATTTTTGTGTGAGTCTGCAAGTTGTTCCTTCTAAAGCCACAACCAAACCTTATCACCCATAGCAAAATGGTGTGCAATCCTATGTTTGTCATGGCATTGCTTATACTTCTATTTCATCTTCTTCAGGATGTCATGAACTTGTTGCTAGATGTGTTGTATTTGTTCAATAAACTTGTTGCTTTTGCTACCTTAGATCTTCCATGAGGTGTGTATTCCATGGTGGAAAATGGAATTTCTATATCAATTGGTGCCATGGGTTAGAACCCAAAACATACTTGGAATGGACTGTGTTTGGTCAAGCTGTGCAGCACCCGATTATATCCATGTTGTATGAAAAGAAGTCCCTCATCCCATGTGCATGGATGTTTGGAGTGATACATCCAAATCATGTGAACTATCAAGTGGTTTACCACCTCTATCTGACCATCAGTCTATGAATGGAATGCTTTAGACATCATTAGCTTAGTATCCATCATCTTCCATAGAGTGCACTAGAAGATACTCAGGAACCTGCTATCTCGATCTGAGACAATGGACTTGGGGAGACCAAAATGGAGCCATACATGACTAAAATATAGTTGAGTAGTTTCTTCAGTAGATATATTTTTCTTACAATTCATTATGATATCCATTTTTGAAAAATGATCAACTACCACAAAAATATAGTCCTTACCATGTTTTGAAGTGGGCAAACCTGAGATAAAATCCTTTGAGACAGATTCCCAAGGCCTAGTTGGTTCTAGAAATGGCATGTATAATCCTTGATTCTTATTTTTTGGCTTGGCTATTGCACATGGGGTAAAATATTTGAGATATCTTTCCACATCCTTTCACATAAGGGGGCTCGTAGAAGTGTTGTGAATAACTGTCAATGTCTTTTCGATACCAAAGTGTCTAGCTATCCTACTAAAGTGTGCTTCCCATATCATCTTTTGTTGCTCTACAACTAGAACACAAATGTGCCCTATATGACAGAGGACATTATCTTGTAAATATAAATTAGAAACATGTTTACCTTTTTGAAGTGATTGATATGTATAAGAAAAAGTAGGATATGCTTCATATAGAGCACCCCAAGTGGCAGTCTCATGTCTGCACAGGTCAAGAACTATTGTGAGTGTAGTAATTGGTCAGTGGCTTAGACAATCTACAACTATATTTGAGCTCCCCTTTTTGTGTTTGATTATCAAGTGGAATTGCTGAAGATATGTGGTCCACTTTTGGTGCCTCTCATTTTGTAGTTTGCTTTGCATCTAGATGAATTCCAATGGTTTGTGGTCAATGTGGATGACTGTCTCTTTCCCCAAGATGTAGTGTTTCCATTGTTTACAAGCTTGCACAATGGCATAAAGATCCTTATCATATGTTGGATATTTCTTGAATGTATTAGTGAAAGTTTAACTCTGATATGCAATAAGATGGCCATGTTTCATGATGACAACTCCCATGGCATATTCAGATGCATCTGTCATCAACTTAAATGGTTGATGCAAATTTGGCAAGGCAAGAATAGGGGCTGATCAGAGTCTATTATTAAAATTCTCAAATTCCCTTTGTTGTATTTCACCTCACTAAAATGTACCTTTAGCTCCTCCTTTAGTCACTTGGGTTAGTGACCAAGAAACATGTGAAAATCCAAGAACAAACTTGTAGTAGAAATTTGTAAGACCCAAAAAGCTGTAAAGCTCTGTGAGGGTCCTTGGTATGGGCCATTATCGAATAACCCAAATCTTTTTTGGATCAACATGGACCCCTTCCTCATTCACAACGTACCTAAAGTACTGAATTGTTGTCATCTCAAATGTGCATTTGTCAAGATTTGCATACAACTTGTGCTCTCAAAGAGTTTGAAGCACCTTACGAACATGTTACAAATGTTCTTCCCATGTTCTTCTATAGATGAGTATGTCATCTAAGTAGACAACATGAATGAGCTGGTGAAGGGTCTTAGGATGTCATCCATAATCCTCATGAAGGTTGCAAGTGCGTTAGTTAAGCTAAAAGGCATAACCAACCATTCAAAGAGCCCCTCTTTAGATTTAAATGCAATCTTCCAGACATCAATGGGAATTTGGTGATAACCATATTTGAGATCAATTTTGGTGAACTTTGCACCATGGAGCTGGTCTAGTAGGTCATCAATCCTGGGGAGAGGGTAGCAATTCTTCACAGAGATTTTATTCAGGGCTTGATAGTCAATGCAAAGCCTCCATGTTCCATCTTTCTTCAGTGTTAAGACAATTGGGCTACCACAAGGTGAAGAGCTTGGCCTGATGTGACCCTTTTGGATCAATTCTTGAATCTATCTTTTTATCTCATCATTCTCAAAAATTGATTTGTGATACACAAGATTGTTAGGCAAAGGTGATCCTAAGATCAAATTGATAGAATGTTTTACTTGGTAATGCAGTGGAACTCCCGTGGGTGACTTGAATAAGTCATCATATTCTCCTGTGATTCATCCTATCTACTTTTGTTGTTTTGTTGATTATGTAGTCTAGAATACACCATCGACCTTCTTAGATTTTTGTGGTTTGACCACCATGAGAACAAATTCCTTTGTCTTCTCCACCAATCTCTTACATTGCTTAACACTGATCATGGAGATAGATGTGTGAGGTGGTACCTCTAGTACCCTATAACACCATGTTCCAAGAGTAAGGGTGATCCTTCAGGTTCATGATTCATAGTGCCATGTCACTTATACATGAATGGCTCACCAAGAAGTACATCACAAACATCTAGATTGACCACATCACACAAGACTTATTTTTGGAATAGTTTTATAGAATATGAAAGAAGACACTGATGGGTGACATGAAGGTATCTCCTTGGGCTCAAACATCCAATACTATAGGGATTTGGATGAGGCTTCATGGATAGATTTAGACTTTTCACAACTTTAGCAGAGATTAAATTCTTTTGACTCCCACTATCAAGAATGAAATGTAGAGGCTTACCTTTTACCCATAATTTGGAGTGAAACAATATTTCTTTATCATCTGGTCTTTCCTCATGGGTCTATGATGAAGTGATGATGGTGTCAGTCTCAGTATCTACAATCACTTCTTCATCCTCTTCAACTATGGGTTGTGTATGAGGTAGAGTAGTAGATGTCGAGTATTGTGACTCAGAGAGCAGTGACTTGATGGCTAGACATTCTTCTTTGGAGTGAGTTCCAGTTTTGTGGTAATCACACCATTTTATAGCCTTCCCCTTCTAGGATTTATTATCCTAAAAATCCTTTTGCTTCCAATTTGGCCTTGTGTTTGACCTTCCTTGTCACTTTTCCATTTTGAGGGTTGACTCTTCATATTCTTTCTACCATGATTCTATTCAATCTTCACTAGAAATTTGTATGCCTCATCGAGGGTTTCCAAATTGAAGAGTTCCATTTACCCCCATATGTACCATTGTAATCCACCATGATATTTGAGATTCTTATGTTTCTCACTTTCTTGAATGCCCAATATTGTAGACAAAGAATGAAAAGTGTCTAT
The DNA here is from genome assembly GCA_037957365.1 of Torreya grandis. Taxonomy (NCBI): domain Eukaryota; kingdom Viridiplantae; phylum Streptophyta; class Pinopsida; order Cupressales; family Taxaceae; genus Torreya; species Torreya grandis. Next base: position 3,779,056 of record JARHVA010001103.1, on the reverse strand, counting down.
GTAATCTTTAACAGATTGGTCCTTACCTTAGCGAAGTTGCCACTGTATGTATAGATCATCATATGCTCTGATGGGATAGTATTCTTCTTTCACTACTTCCACAAAATCAACCCAGGTAGGTTCCACCTCAAGGCCAATGTCATCTATATTGAACCTCTTTTTTTACACTTCCCACTAGTTTTTCATGGGCAATGATGATTTCAAAAGAGCAAAAGTGATCTTTTCTCCATCAGTGAACATATTTACAAAGAAGTAGGAAGACATTTGATCCAAAACAATTTATACTACATCAACATTGATTTTTCCTTCAAATGTAGGAATATCAAAATTTACCTAAACCTTGAAGGGTGTTGGGGCACTTAAAGGATGTTCCCTAGATGAGGAGCCAAGAAGTGTAGCTGCAGAGCTAGAATTTCCCATCGAAAGTGTTTAAAGAATTTGGGAAAATTATTGTAGCATCTATGCTTGTTTCCATTTGAGGGATTCATTCACCATTTCCTTGAAAGGATCATATGTCTCGATGTCATCTACCATTTGAAGTCGTTTGGAGTGAACAGGTGGAAAGTTTAGAAGCTCTGTTGTTTCCCACCCAAGCTTCTTGTAGCCTAACCTCATCCTCGGGATCATACACTCTCAAGACAAACTAATCTGATACCACTAATCTAAAACTTATAAGTCTAGTTGATAAATATTTCAATATCATAGAAATATCACAGTAACAATGAATTCTCTGAGAAGAGATGTAGTATTACTCAAGATTGCAATACAAATATATGCTTATCTCTAGGAAGAGATGCCTGTCTTCACATTTTAGGTTACCTCTTCATTTATACACATTTTAAAAGCATGGAGAGGATGTGGAAGGTCACCAATATTAAGGGAGATTTAGTGGTTCAACTTCTAAGATTTAAAACAATACAAAATTCAAGGAATTAGTATTTTTAGAAACTTACTATTTTTAGACTGCACTACTAAAATTGAAATTTGGGGCACTTCCATTGAGTTTTTAGGGGTAAAAATTCATTAAGAAGATCTCCATGCCATCTCAAAATGTTCTCCTAATTATTAACTTTCCAATGGTTTAAACTGTGAGTCAATTAGAGCTACGATGCAAAAGTTATGGCTCCCAGAAGTTCCGTCATCAATTGGGGTGGAACTGCCACTCGAATTATCACCTAAATTGTTGCCCAGATCACTTTTAAAACTATTTATCACTGATCTTAAACCTCCCCTTCAATACAAATTTTGAATATTTTCTCCTAAAACTTTATATGAATCCTTAAACCAAGAAAAAAGGAAAGACTTTCTTATGACTCAATTTGAACCATGTTAAACAACTACTAAAGAACCTTTTTAATCATTTTATCATAACATTGATTCATCCAAGCCTCCCTAACCTCAATTTTGAGCATCCAATTCAACCAATTTTAACCCAACCTACCCTCCCTTGAGTCTATAACAACTTAAGAGGAAATTTCCCCCTTCTAAACCCATGAGCTTTGATCCTTTTGAACCTCCTCCAAAATAGTACAATCCTAATAAATTTTGTTGGTTGCATGCTACTATAGTTCATTCTCATGAATCTTGTCATGATCTTCACTGATTTCTTCTTTTTTCTTTACTTGGTCCACATTTCAATCTTGATACTCTCACAAAAAAACATTATCAAGACTATCTTCAAGCCTCTTTAATTCAATATAAAGAACCAAAATCACATCAAAATCAACTACCTAATGATCAAAAACAATAATTTTATACCTATACCTCATCCACTATTTTTTTTCAAACCATAGTTGATCCTTCTTCCTATACAAATAAGGAAAGGATAGCTAACATCAACACCATTAAACATATTGTTACATCTATTGAACCTCAACCTCTTAAGTCACATGAACAAAAAGAGTACCTAGTTCAAATGCCTACTCCAAATCATATCATACATGGTCCTCCTTTACCTACCCATACCTCTCTTACATATCATATGTCACATTCAACCTCCTTAAAATATAACAAACCAACACATTTACCTATTTCTAAATGCACCTACCAACCTAATGCAAATCATTCTAATGGTTCAAATTTACCTCACTCCACCTCATATGTTGGGGAATCTTACAATGCCCCCACATTTCCTTAAAATTTTAGGGAAAATTGTGATTCCCATCCCTAAATCCACTTACCCATTGGGGCATCTTACAATGCCCACTCTTATTCTACAATGCATAATAACAAATAAATTCAACTTCTAAAAACCTTTCAAGACTTATAGACTGGTATTTCACATGCTCATCTTTGATATAGATGTTAGAAAAGATATTAATTGTTATTTTTGTCTCATGTTTTTGTGCACTTTATTTCTTTTAATTTTGCATTATAAGAATCATTATTTTCCTTTACATTCTTTGGTTTTATTTCACATTACATTTGGCATTTATTTTCATTTTTGTCCTCATATATTTCTTTTAAATTTTTATGTTATTCTTTGCCTTAGTATCTTTATGATTATTTTTTCCCTTATTTAACATTCACTCTGTGAGTTTCTCTTTTTTGATTATGTAGTATAGTACCATGGATAGGAACTAGCCCTCCTCAAAAAATACCACATTTGATTCTTTTCTCATTTTATTGTTTAACATGTTTCTTTTTGCCACCCTCATGGGTTTCTCTTTTACGATTTACAATATAAGACTGTGGATAAGACCTAGTCCTCATAAAATTACCATTTTGTCATTTCTTTTATAAGAAAAATATCACTATTTCTTGTTCTCAACTTTAGTTTTTTCTTCTTTTGATAGATGGAATTTTCATAAATAATCTATGTTAGCATGTTTTACTCTATTTCCCTCATTATTATGATAAGGAATCACACTTTATTGTCATTGTATCTCTTTTTTCCATTGGTCACATTTTTTTCAATTTAAAGTAATTTAAATTGTTCCATGTGTCATTCCTCTTGATTTTCCCTTTCCTTTCACTACACATTAGAAAAAACAAGGTCAAAGTCAAGATAGCACTTTTGTTTCACCTATATTTATGAGACTCTTAGACCCCATGCTCTTTGACTTTATCTCTTTTAACAACCAAGTCCCAAGTATTCAAATGAAATTCATATTTAGCACCCATGTTTGAATTTCCAAATTTATATGGAGGAATAGAAAAATCCATCAATAAATTTAAAAGACGAATCATTTGAATAAAAATGCAATGATATCTAAAAGGTAACATACAAATCTCAAAAATCAAAATCACACCAAAATACATGATTCCAAGAACATCTCTTATCTCTAATTGAAGCTCAAACTCCATAGTCAGCCTCACATAGAGTCAAGGTTCATTGGGGTGTGGTAGGCTAGTAGATTGGAATAGGAGAATTCAAAAAAATCTATGGTGCTACTTACTTTATCATGCAAGTACCCAATCTACATAGTAGATTGAAAGCTTTGTAAGGGGTCTTAAGTGTTGGGGATCAACCAACAATGTTGATTACAATGTGAAAGCAATAAATGTAGAATTAAACCAAAAAGATAAGTAACTAGAATCAGATAATAGCAAACAATAAGAGATACAAGAAACCACCCTAAAAACTTGTATTAAACTCTTTACAGAAGGAATACAATTGAATAAACTTATTTTCTTCCACACCTCTCTCAGATGTACAGATCTCTCTCTAGATCTCTTTCCCTCAAGAGCTCTCTCTCTCAATTATAATCAACTCCAACAACCTGGAATGATTCACATATACAATTCTGTACTATTCAATTCAACATTACACTACAATAAGCTATGAAGATTTAATTCTATATATAATAATTAGGAAACATGAGCATACAATTACAGCCTTTAGATGCACCTCCTAATCAAGGGTTCTAAATAGTCTTACTTAAAATAGAGATGCGGACTTAAGACTATCACTTAATCCTATCATGCAAACACTCTATTTTGTCCATAGAAATAGCTTTTTGGATGCATAGGTGACCGACATCAGTCCCTGCTTGTCTGCCTGTGACCGATGTCGACTGATACATGACCAATGCTGACATCTCCTAGACTGCTCCTGACCAATGTCAGTTGCTCCTAATCGATGCCGGTGACTGTGTGACGCCTTTAACTTTGCATAACCCTCATTTGGTGAAGATTTTAGCTTCACACCTTAACAATCTCCCACTTGGAGATAAATAGCTGCACCAGTACCTGTACAGCAACATCTTCTAGCTCCTCCATCTTCAACTCAATCATGAAGACCAATAGAAGTTGAATGAAGATTCAACTTCTCCTTTGTTATCGGCTTAGTTAGCATATCAACAGGGTTCTTATCTGTATGGATCTTCTCTAGCTTCAACTCACCATCCTCCAATACTTGTCTTATGAAGTGGTACCTAAGCTGTATATGCTTTGTTCTTAAATGAAAGGCTAAATTCTTAGCCAAATGAATTGCACTCTGACTATCACTGTGTAATCTGCAACTCTCTTGCTCCTTTCCTAGCTCTTCCATGAACTGTGTCATCCATATCATCTCTTTGCTAGCCTCTGTGACTGCAATATATTCTGCTTCTGTAGTTGACAAGGCAAAAACCTTTTGCAACTTTGATATCCAGCTAACCGCCATTCCACCAACAGTGAAAACATATCTTGTGGTGCTTCTCCTGCCATCCAAATCACCTGCCATATCTGAATCTACATAACCATGTAGAGAAGTATCTGAACCTCCATAGCACAAATGCCTACTGCTGGTTCCTCTTAGATATCTAAGGATCCACTGAACTACTTTCCAGTGCTCCTTCCCTGGATTGGCCATATACTTACAACTCCCACTGCTTGGGTAATATTCAGTCTAGTACAAACCATTGCATACATTAAGCTCCCTACTACGGAAGCATATGGAACTCTACTCATGTACTCTACCTCATCATGTGAATTAGGACATTGTTCTTTACTCAATTTAAAATGTCCAGCCAAAGGTGTGCTTACCGATTTTGCATCTTGCATATTGAACTGTTTCAACACCTTGTTCACATAATCCTCTTGAGACAAAATCAACCTGTGATTTTTCTTGTCTCTCTTAATGCTCATGCCAAGGATTTTCTTTGCTGCTCCCAAATCCTTCTTGGCAAATGTGTGAGCTAATTTCACCTTAAGCTCAGAGATATCCTACATGTGTGATCCTGCAACTAGCATATCATCTACATACAATAATAGAATAATATATCTACCATTATCCAATCTCTTAAAATACACACAATGGTCAGATTGACACCTACTTTAGCCATGCTCAATCATAAACCTGTCAAATCTCAAATACCATTGTCTAAGAGCTTGCTTGAGGCCATACAAGCTTTTCTTCAATCTGCACACTAACTTCTCCTTACCTTTGACCTCAAATCCTTCCGGCTGATCCATATATATTTCTTCATCCAAATCTCCATGAAGAAATGTTGTCTTAACATCAAGCTGCTCAAGATGCAAATCCTCAATAGCAACTAAAGACAATACAGTTCGTATAGAAGTCATTTTAACTACAGGAGAAAAAATCTCACCAAAATCAATACCTAGTTTTTGTGTAAATCCTTTCACTACCAATCTAGCCTTATATCTCATCTTTCCATTCTCACCTTCCTTTAATCTGTAGATCCATCTGTTCTTCAGTGTCTTCTTACCAGCTGGAAACTCAACCAAATCCCATGTTTGGTTCTCTTTCAAGGACTCCATTTCCTCAACCATGCCACGCTCCCATTGATTCTTGGATTCTACCTATATTGCTTCTTCAAAACTCTCTGGTTCTCCACCATTAGTAAGCAATAAATAGAATAATGAAGGGGAATATCAAATTGGAGGTTTACTTACCCTTTCTGACCTCTTGATGGGCGTCTGAGACTCATTTACAACATGTTGTCCACCCAAATTCTCTGACAGTGACCAACCTCAATCACCTCCAGGCTTGTAACTGGCCGACGTCAGTTCTCCCTGACCGACGTCGATTCCTTCCTGGCCGACGTTGGTCACTGTATGACTGACATCAATTTTTGTTATGCTCATGTCGGTTCCTGCCTTGCTGACGTCGGTCTCTGTGTTTTCCTGTCTATGATTATTTCTTCCCATAAGCTCATTTTAGACCGTCACCTTGTTCAATTCTCCATTGCTCTACCCAGATTGATTCAGCTTCTTGAGCTGATCACTATACATCACTTTTTCATTGAAAACAAAATCACGGCTCCTAATTATCTTGTTAGTTCCTAGATTCCAAAACTTGAATTCAAAATCATCAGAGCCATAGCCAATAAATGTGCACCTCATAGACTTAGCATCCAACTTCTTTCTATTTTCCTTATCAACGTGCACAAAGGCTTCACAACCAAAAACTTTGAGAAATGAGAGATCTACCTTTTTACCTGTCCATGCCTCTTCTGAAATTCCATTGTCCAAAGCTGTAGAGGGTCCTCTATTAATCAGGTACATTGTAGTATCCATAACTTTTGCCCAAAACTCTAAGGGCAAACTAGTATGCAATCTCATACACCTTACACACTCCATTATTGTTCTATTCATCCTTTCAGCAACTCCATTTTGCTAAGGTGTCCTTGGAACCATCCTTTGCCTATGTATTCCATGCATATAACAATACCAATTGAACTTATAGCTGTAGAACTCACCACCATTGTCAGATCTCAAGCACTTCAATCTCTTGCCTATTTCATTCTCAACCATAGCTTTCCAAATCTTAAAAGTCTCAAATACATCATATTTCTTCTTAATACAATAGACCCATACCTTTCTTGTAGCATCATCTATGAATGAAACATAGTACTATGATCCTCCACTAGAATTAACCTGAGCCGGTCCCCACACGTCTATGTGAACAAGCTACAACTTATGTTTCTTCTTTGTTGACCCAATCTTGAGAAAACTCACTCTCTTCTGTTTCCCAAAAACACAGTGCTCACAAAAATCCAGATCTATGCTTTTCAAATCTGAAAGCTTACCTCTTGACTTAAGAATGGACATTCCCTTCTCACTCATGTGGCTGAGCCTAGAGTGCCACAACTTTGTATCCACATCTAAAGTAGATAATACAGAAGGAGCATTATTAGTAACACAATTACATAAATAGAGAGTACCTACTCTCTTACCTCTAGCCAATACAAGTGCACCCTTGGTCACCTTCCAAGATTCAGCTATGAGAGTTACTGTACAACCCTCATCCCCTAACTTTCCTGCAAAAATCAAATTCTTCTTCAAGCTGGGAACATGCATGACATCTCTCAACACCCATGTGTTGCCATTCTGCATTTTTAGTTGCACTTTTCCTTTGCCAATAATTTTACAAGGTTCATCATCCCCTAAATAAACTATTCCAAAATCTCCATGGACATAGTCACTAAAATATTCTCTATTAGGGGTTGCATGGAAAGATGCACCAGAATCTAACACCCAAGATTCTATATTATTATGCAAAGAGAATATAAGAGCATCTTGTGTAATACCTGCAACTTTTGCTTCTTCTTTACCTTCATTTTTGATTGTCTTCTTTTGGCTTTGACCAACAATCTTTGCTTATGTGCCCAATCTTTCCACAATTCTAGCATTGTGGCTTCCTACCATTTCTAGATTTGGATCTACTTCTCACCTTTGACTTAGACCTTGATCTTCCTTTCTTACTCTTCTCTTTCTGCCTTCCCCTACTCTCAAAACTTAAAGCATTCCCTGATGTTTCCTCTGTGCTTTTCCTGTGAATTTATTCATTCAAGATTACACTAACAACATCCTCTAATTTTAAAATATTTGAAGCAGATGCAGTATTACTGACTACCATTACCAAGCTATGCTAGCTTTCAGGCAAAGAACATAATATTAAAAGAGATTTAATTTCATCATCAAACACTATATTGATTGAACTTAATTGATTTACAATTCCATGGAAATCATTTAGATGATTAGATATAGATCCACCTTCCTGCATTCACAAATTAAATAATTGCTTCATAAGATATACCTTATTTGAAGCTAAGGGTTTTTCATATAAATTTGCTAAAGTAGTCATTAACTCTATCGTAGACTTTGCCTATGATAAATTAGATATCATAGTAGATGCCAGCCTCAATCTTATAGACCCCAGAGCCTTTCTATCAAGAACTTCCCATTCTTCATCATCCATGTCTGTGGGCTTCTTTGCAATCCCACCTAACGGTAAGTATAGATCTTTCTGATATAGATAATCCTCTATTTGCATTCTCCAATGTTGATAATTCTTGCCATTAAACTTCTCCATTCTTAGTTTACTTTCTTCTACCATTGCTTCTCCCACTCAAATAGAAATCCCTGTGAGTACCCTGTAATCAATACACACTAACCAAATCTGAAACACCTGTTAGTCAACCTGAGCTCTGATACCACTTGTTGGGGATCAACCAACAATATTGATTACAATGTGAAAGCAATAAATGCAGAATTAAACTAGAAAGATAAGTAACTAGAATCAGATAATAGAAAACAATAAGAGATACAAGAAACCACCCTAAAAACTTGTATTAAACTCTTTACAGAAGGAATACAATTGAAGAAACTTCTTTTCTTCCACACCTCTCTCAGATGTACAGATCTCTCTAGATCTCTTTCCCTCAAGAGCTCTCTCTCTCAATTACAATCAACTCCAACAACCTGGAATGATTCACATATACAATTTTGTATTATTCAATTCAACATTACACTACAATAAGCTATGAAGATTTAATCCTATATATAATAATTAGGAAACATGAGCATACAATTACAGCCATTAGATGCACCTCTTAATCAAGGGCTCTAAACAGTCTTACTTAAAATAGAGATGTGGACTTAAGACTATCACTTAATATTATCATGCAAACACTCTGTTTTGTCCATGGAAATAGCTTTTTGGATGCACAGGTGACTGACGTCGGTCCCTGCCTATCTGCCTGTGACCAACATCGGCTGATACATGACCGACGCTGACATCTCCTGGACTGCTCCTAATCGACACCGGTGATTGTGTGACTCCTGCAACTTTGCACAATGCTCATTTGGTGAAGCTTTTAGCTCCACACATTAACACTAAGGAATGTGGAATACATTGTGGGAAGATATGTCTATTTTACTTTTCATGTATATAACCTTCATGGGATGATATGTATACTTCATTTGTTGATCTAAGACTTGTGTCGATAAGATAAATTATTCAAATTCCTTAAGGTCAAAAGTCATTTTATTTTGGAAAACCTAATTTAAGTGTCTTAACTTCAATAAATATTTCTTCTAACTTAGTTTTTCCTTCATTCTCCCCTCCACCCATTTCATTTCCCCCATTGACATGCAAATTGTGATTCCAAATTTTTTTCCCTCTTCCATTATTCCTTCCTCTTAACCTTTTAAAAAAATGATAGAATTACTTTGTTTCAATTTTATCTAGCCTTAGATCAAAATAACATGTTTGAGAAACTATAAATTACACCCTTACACCATTTATTTACCACACCATCTCATTGTCATACTAGTCATGTCATTAGGTGGTTGTGTTTCCTTACATTGTATCTTAGAAAAAACACCAAGTTTGAGTTTTTATCCTTAGATCTTTTTATTTCAATTTCTCCTTCATGTTATTGTCATGTGTTTTCAGACTTCACTTCACTTATATTTTACATTTGGCATTCTCACATGTTTCTCTTTATGTATGACTTCTTAATTTTTGTCTTATATCTAGACTTAAACTTTATTTTTCACTTATTTATGCTTTACTAACCTTCATTTGACATAATTATCTTACATCGAGTTATTTTCACTTTATTGCCTATCTTCATTAATGTTTTCTTACATTGGGATTTCATTTTCCATTTATGTTTTACATAATTCCCACCCTGATTTAGTATGTTCTACATTCCTTTTTGACATTTATGTTTTACATACTTCCCAATGTGACTTATTATGTTCTAAATTACTTGTTATAATTTATGTTTTACATAATTTCCAACATGATTTAATGTGTTTTATAATCATTTGTCATTCATTTTCCAATCATTTTGTCATTCATTTGCCATCATTTTCCATTCATTTTCCAACCTTTTGTCATTTAGTTTGCCTTTAATATTTTAGACTTGTCTTAACAATCCTAATTTGAAATTTTTTCCTAATACCCTCATATCTTTTCATTAACTAATTTTACACTAATATATGCCTATCTTCCCAAAATTTTGATTTTTGGCTTTTTTTTACACTAACTTCTATAGGTTCACCTATTGTTCACATTAGACGCCTTCACTTCTCTTATAGTCTAATTTTTTTATCTAAAACACTAATTTAAGTAAAAGTATTTGTTTTTAAATTTTTTTCCTTTAATTTATCTTATTTTTTGTTTATTAAACTTTAATTAGCATCAATGTTATGTGTTATTATGTTCTATTTCCTTAAGCACCATCCTGTATTATAATCATGTGACACATGATGAGCTTCGAGTGGGGCATATGTATACACATAATATTTTAAAAAATTTATTAATTAATGACACTTTGTATCTTATAAGAAACTATTGAGTCTCAATCTCTTTGAGTGAACACCTTAAGGGGTTCACTGAGAAAGGGCTGGGTAGACCATTGGTGCTTTGTAAGATTCTTGTCCCTTTTACCACTTGTAATCTACACACTTATCTCCTAAAAAATTTTACCCTAAGCTTATTATTCTTATTTTTACCCATTCCAATCATTTTTAACATCATTATACTCCCATTCCTTACCTTATCCCCCTTTTGACAATTGGATAGACTATGTTGACTGGGTTGAACCTATATAATCTTCAACCTTTGATTAATATATAGGGTCAACTGGGTTGACCGTGTACTATTTTTGGGTATTTTTCACTTTGGATCTTGTTATCCCTTTAGTCGACATAGCTTGGGACCTAATGAATTATCTCCAAAAAAACATACAAGGTTAATTGGGTCAACCTTGTACAACTAGCATATTCGAAAGGATTTAGGGTAAGATCCACTTATATATACAAGTTCAATTCCAACCATTTGAGAATAGGAAAGAAACTAATAATAAGTTAAAATAAACATCTAATTATTGACCATTATATTTGAGTAATAAATCATAGGTTTCCATACTTTCTTTGGAGATACGGATCTTATCTTGTGGAGGAGTCTTTTAGATGCATAAATAAGTTGTGCAACCTAGAGTTGATTTGTATTTATTATCCTTACATACCATAATAATATCTTGTGAATCACCTTGTCTACGGGAGATATTGAGGCTCGATGGGTTCATATTCAAAGGTAAGTATTCCTAACTTTATTTCTCTTTTGTCAGAGTAGATAGATAATGTAGTTATGCTTCTCTTCCATACATTAAGATTCTATATACATTAAAGTGAGTATATGTTTTATATTCATGTTTTGTTTAGTTTATTTTTTCTAACCCCACTTTGTGTCATAAGCTTTGGTGAGCACTATATTATATTTACTTTCTAATTATTAGATATAATTGAAATATTACAACTTAGGACCCCGTTAGAATTATTACATGATTATGTTAGATTGGAGGCTTTTGAACCCTCCTTAACATAGTTTATTATGATAAGTGATCCCCTAATTATTTATATTGGATCCCAATATTTTTAATTCTCCCACTCAAAAAATGTATTCCAAATCAGAAGTGTAGCTATGTTCTATCTTCTCTGAGCCAAAATCGATTTATAGACATGATGAATTTTTGATTATATACACATAGCTATTAATAAACATAAGAAACCTTTTATAAAATTTTAAAAATATTTTAAATAGGAATTATCCATTATTTATACCCCATACATCATTCCCTTTCACTTATAATACTCCATCATGATTTATTCTACAAATAGGTCTCATAGAGACCTAATTCACACAAGTTCACTCCTTCTCACTTACCTCTTCCTTATTATATCAAATTAAACATATGATAAAATAAGTAACAAATCATATATTATCCACATGACCTCAACATACTACCTTTAAAACATTACAAGCCATCATGGCTTAGAACAATTCAAGTATACTTCATAGAAACCCATAGTTTAAGTAAGCCTGTGAGAACAACCTTCAATATGATAGACCTCTATCATAACATTGAATCCTTAAGATAATAAAAATAGACTTAATAACATGAAAATAGTCACTAAAATATCCTAATATCATCTTTATCATCATCAATTATCTCACTTGTATGATAAAGAACAACAAGCAACTTTGTCAACACCAATCTTCAACTTTTGAAACAAACATAGAACCCTACTTATAATGACTCAGAGATTATCATATTAGTAATATTTAAATAATTAAAATAAAACAAAACATTCCAAAATTTTCCTTAAATACCTTATGAGGTCATCATGACATCAAGGAAACATGCCATTTCACAAAGTAACTTTCAAGGGCACTACAACAATCTTATACAACTTTGCAATCTTCTTGTGATGATATAGGACAAGACCAAATTCAGAATACTATTGGAAACTATCAAGGAATAAAATAAAATACACCACACTCTTTGAAACATATTTATACTATGTAACATCAAGACAATTAACTCACTCTTCAAAAACATTGATCTTATAGACCAAACACTAGCTTAAATATCCTTGTTCTAATATTAGCATCTTAAACCTTAACTAGAGATCACACATGCATATTAAACATGATAAATAATGTTGAAAAAAATTAAATTCATCCCTTTGGAAATCAATGAACTCTAAAATCCAAGAAAGAGTTCATTTACTTCAAAATATCACACTTAGGGTTCATAGTCACTAGAAGACTTAAAATCCTCATCTTGTTGTCTTAAGCTCATACATCATTTATAAGGTTAAACTTACTATTATTATATCATATAAAGGATATCCATGAAATAAATAATATCTTAAAAAAAATTTAAAAATCAAATTGAGCTTATAGAAGCACCAAACAACTCTGGAAGCCAACATTATTCTACCAATCACAATACCTTCACACACAATCGTCTTTCAAGATGAATTTATTTGCACAAGCACATGTTTAAAAAATAATATAATGAATAAAAATGATCTTTTAAGATTTAATAATAGTATCCAATCATTATAACATAAAAATAAGGTCATCTAACAAGTTTTATTCCACTTCGAGTCTTCTTAGGTTCATTGTATTCTTCCCAAACTAAAAACATCAACTTTGGAATACATTAATTGCACTTGTTTGGATAATAAAAACTCTTAATAAATTTTAGGGTCTTCTTCATGGAGTTTAATTTAACTTCTATTATTTCACCAACTTTATTTGACTAATGGAATGGATTCTATAAGTAAAAATCTCCTCTCAAGTCCTTATCCTGCAAACACAGTCATTTGAAATTGCCTTCCAATGGCTATATTTTTGAATTCAAATGACTATTTTCCAAATGTTAAACTTAACATACTCTATACCATCACCAACCAATGGACCAAATTTTAATCCCTATAAATTTAACTAGACACTTCCTCATGGAACCAAACTTTTAGGAGACCAAATTGGGACATTCAACAACACCTCCATGATTTTGTTAACCAAAGTTGACCTATGCAAGTACAAATAATAAATGATAAAAACCTAAACTGTCCATACCTAAATGATGTCCTATAATTTTTTGGATGATTATTAACTATAAAGGCACTTTATCTCTCTTAAAAGGACACTAGAACCTTACCAAAGGTCTTAGAACACCTTCACATCATTCTCTATCAACCCAAAGTCTTACACACAAGACAAACACAATCCAAGCAATAAAACTAACCACTTTATCATTAATGCACTATGTACCATGACCATATTTACATCATTGAAAATCATGGACACTAAGAGACTATGTCCAACATGAATTTCCCTCACTCTGGCATGAAAGTCACCATTGCCAGGAAAATTGATCATTTATGTAACTTCTAAATGGATCAATATGTATCCACATATTATTGTCCAAGCATAAATAGCTCCACTCCAGATCTAAAAGATACCAAATATGTACACCTTGATGATATAGTACATACTTTTAATCCATTACCTAATGTTACCCACCTTGAAATTGCATCCATATGATATGAGGAATATGGATATAAAACCTTTTGTGTAGGGTATTTACCTCTTTTCCCACATAGTTATGGGTCCCCAGCTTTGAGGAAGAACAATCCTACCAATGATCAATTTTGACTATTGACATTTTATAGTGTGGGATTATTATCATAAGAATACGTTGATGAGCCTAATGAGTCATGACTTATTCCAAAAAAATGAGGCCTTTACATTTCATACATAGAAATACCCCCAAATTCAAAAAATGTTACAAAATATGCATTATCAAAGAAAAAGACTAGGGAGACACAAGTAAGGTGAGATCAATCCCATAATAATTCAAGAACATCCACAATATCTTGGTTTGGGGTAAAAACCTCTTGACATTAACTTAAAAAATATCATTGTAGATACTACTTCTATCCCTGAGGAGTATTTTTTCTGATAAAGAACTTGAGATGGGATCTGTTTATAATCTTTATGAAGATATTGCTACCATAAACCTTTTCCATGACACCACTATCACCACCATCAACATATCCATTAGTTACCCTTCATTAATAGATTGGGATCAACACCATGATCCATCCTTTAATTATTTTTAAAGTGATGAGGCCTCCTATAATACCTGGGGGCATGGGATTTCATGATTTTTGATGATTATAAGAAGGGATTTTATATTAATTTATGTAAGTTACCTTATTTTGAGGAACAACAAATGTCCCTTAACTAGGTTGAAGAAGAAGAATATGAAGAAGAGCCACCACAAAGTCTAGAATATTTTCCACCTATCTCAAATAAATCAAAATTTTATACTAAAATAAATATAGAACTCCTAAAATATTTTGGTTTAGATATCCAAGATTTACCATTTCCATTAACCTATATTGAGGATTAGTCACCACATCTCATTGAGGAGTTAATTAAATCCAACATTAGAATTGGAAAACATCCAAAATTAGTCAAAGTAGGGGTAACTCTTATGCATGAGGAATGTCAAATCATTATTGAGCTACTCAAGGAATTTATAGATATCTTTGTATGGTGTTATTCAGACATGTTAAGACTTGATCTCACCTTGTTGTGTATAATTTAGTTGTTCATCCTAATGTCAAACTAATCAAATTAAAATTACATAAGATGCACCCTAAAGTAGCCCTATTAGTCAAGGAGGAATTATAAAAATTCTTGGAAATTAGATTTATCTGACCCATTGATTACTTTGATTGGATATCTAAGATTGTTTCTATGGCCAAGCCATAAGGAGGGATTTATATTTGTACTAAATTATAGGATATCAAGAAGGCATGTACTAAGGATGACTTCCCTCTACTAAACATAGATATGATCATGGATTCAATAGTCATGTATGAAATTTTATCCCTCATGGATAGATTTTTGGGTTATAACCAAATCAAAATCATGCCTAAAGATCAACATAAGATAGCCTTTAGTAATTCATGGGGAACCTTATATTATCAAGTCATGCCCTTTGGTCTCAAAAATGTAGACACTACTTATCAATGAGCAATGACTATTATTTTCCAAGATATGATGCATGACATTGTGGAAGATTATGTTAATGATATTTTAGGGAAATAAAGAATTTGATTTGAGAATCATATGGTTTTAAGAAGGACCTTTGAGTGGCTACATGAATATAAATTCATATTTAATCTAAAGAAATGTGTATTTGGAGTTACCTTGGGAAAGTTATTAGGAGTCATTTTATCCAAGAGAGGCATAAAAGTAAACCCAATTAAAGTCAAAGCTATTATATAAATTCTTCCTCACAATTTGAACTAGCTTAGGAGTCTTTAGAGCAAGTTACAATCCATTTGATGATTCATATCTTAGCTATCAAATAAATTTAACCCCTTCATCCATCTCTTTAAAAAGGGGACCCAATTTAATTAGAACTTTGACTATCAATAATCCTTTGATAATTTCAAGAAATATCTAGAAAATCTTCTAGTGTTATCACCACTAGTCATGAGAAGGCCCATACTCCTAAATATCCCCACAACACCTTGTGTGATATGTGAACTTATCACACAACACAATGATGAAGGAAAGGAGTAGGCTATCTATTATCTTAGTCACACCTTGATTTCCTATGAGCTGAACTAAACTCCCATTGAAAAATCTTGTCTAGCCATTGTCTTCACTTGATAAAAGCTTTAGCACTATATGCTTATTAGTCAAGTTCAAATCAAATATAAAGTTGTTCCTCTTAAATATCTATTATTCAAATCATATCTCACAGGAAGAATGGCCAAATGGATAATGTGACTTAGTGAATTTGACATATAATATGTTCATCAAAATGCCATTAAAGGATAGGCAATTGTGGATAAACTCATAAAGGTGCCTCTTATAGATATTAAGCTTCTTATTATATCCTTCCTAGATGAATCCATCATGAATAACACAAAATCTAATAGTTGGAAGATATATTTTGATGACTCCTTTACCATGCATGGATCAAGAGCCAATATCCTTTTGGTAAACCCATAAGGAGACCTTATCCCCAAGGCTTTTTGATTGGCTTTTCTATGTACCAATAACATTTTTGAGTATGAGGATTTAATTTATAGCCTCTAATTAGCCATATAATGGAGCATTTAGCACCTACAAGTATTTAATGATTCACAACTAATAACTAAGCATGTTAATGAAGAGTTCTAAAATATAAATGAAAAATTACTCCCTTATAAGTAGTTAGTAGATCAGTTAAAGAAAAAAATTTAGTCTATTACATTTGAACAGGTTCTAAGAGGGAGTAATAAAGCAACTGAATTCATGGCTACTATTGGGTCTCTATTCAAGCTTCCTGAAGATGCCCTTGAAATAAATTTTCTTGATTGAAGATTTTATCTTATCGGCCCATTAATATATGGCTCGTCTAAAAATTTGCGTTATTCTTGATCCTAGTCTCCCCTAGTATCATGATATTTGTAACTATCTCCATGATAACATCCTTCCACCGAACCTCAATTTCCATCAATACAAGGAATTCATTCAACACACCTCTTTTTATACTATCCTTGGTAGCATGATCTATCAGAGAGGCTATGATAGGACCTTTTTAAGATTCCTAACCTTAGAAAAAGCTACTCTTGAAATTAAGGAGGTCTATGAAGGTATCTATGGTGGCCATGCAAGAGGAATGACCTTAGCTAAGAAATTGCTTAAGACTAGATACTATTGGCTTATTATAGAATAGTACACCTACTAGTATGTGCAAAATTGTATATCTTACCAAAAACATGGTATTCTAATCCATGCCACCACATAGGAGTTGTAACCTATCATGAGTCTATGGCAATTTTTTATATGTGGAATAGACTTAATTGTCAAGCTAAATCCCATGTGATCTGATGGCCACAATTTCATCATCACATCTATGGAGTATTTTACAAAATGGGTAGAAGTTATGATGATTACTTACACCATAGGCCTCCAAATTTCCAAATTCATCCTAAATCATATCATTTGTCATTTTGGCATTCTAGCCAACATCTTTTAGACAATAGTAAGTCCTTAAAAACTAAATAAGTTGAGGCCTTGTGCAAACATTATCATATTAAGTATCACTTTTATACACCCTCTTAATCTTAGGGGAATGGATAGGCTGAGGCTATAAATTAAAACCTTGTTAATATTCTCAAGAAAATAGTTAATGATGCAAGAAGGAATTGACACTTGTAATTATATCCTACACTCTGGTCTTATCAAACAAGTGTTTAAATACCCACTAGGGCAACTCTGTATTATTTGGTTTATGGAATATAATCCATCTATATTGTAGAAGTAGAGTTCCCCTATTTATGCATATCATTACAAGGCATCATCACTAATCATAATTTTAGACAAGAAAGGATACAAGAGTTGGAACTTCTATATGAAAATCATTAGAAGGCCCTAAATAATCTTTGGGCATATCAAAATAGATTAAAATTTTAATATCACAAGAAGATCTAGTCCCAAGAGTTTGAGGTCAGTGATCAAGTCCTCAAAGAGAATAAAAAAATACCAATTCAGATAGGGATAAAAAAGGAAAATTTGAATCCAATTGGCTTGGGCCTTATATAATAGTTGCTAATTTTGGATTTGGAGCTTACCAATTAGTTACATTGGATGGTGAAGATATTGATGATCCCATGAATATAATTCACTTAAAATACTTTTATACTTGACAAGATCTAATCTACCTTCATCTATGGGTCCTTACTCTTAGGGGCATATCTAGTTCCATTACACATTTCCTCTTCTCATTCCAAATCATTCCCCCATCCCTGACCCTAGTCTTAAAAAGTGGGAATCTATTATAGGCTAAATCATAATCAAGAGATAATTATTTCAAAATAAAGGGTAAATCATTACTTGTTTTTCAAGGGGAACATTTGTTGATGAGTCTTTTTAAGTCTCTCTATCCATTTTCATGTATATTTCATCCTATCACACCCTCATACATACCCCCATCACATCCTCTTTGATGATTATGTCTCCTCTTAGCCTCCACCTCATGCTATCCTTATTTGTCTCTCATTGTCCCTAAGCCATAGTCATAATCTCCCACAAACTTTATCATTATGGATAGGTCAATAATAAGTCTTAATTCTAAGTTTAGCATACACTATGCTACTGAATCTTAATTGCTTATCCTAAGCCCCATATATAGTTGCTTTTGATTTGATTGGATCCTTATTTCAATCCAATAATTTTGGGCACAATATACCCTTGGTACATATTTCCTATCATCATTAATACCATTTTACATAATCATCTCATTACAATCACTTAATAATATCACCTATATATCCATTTTGTTTATCCCTACCTCTAGTCTATTTTGTCTTATCTATATATACATGTGTGTGAGTGTTTTGAATGTGTGAAGTTATTTGATAAATCATTTAGTCTTGTATATGTTAATTAGATAGTCTCGATCTCTTTTTATATATTTTATCTTGTGTCCTTAATGGGAACAAAGATGGTCGAAGTGACCCATAAACTTATCTTGGGAAAAATCACTTCCAAATGGAGTTCCCCCATGCATGATGTTTTTAATGTGCATTTGAATTCTATCTTGTCATTGGGACATATTTATTCATTGGTTCAATATTAAAATGGATTTCATAAATTATTAATGGCTTCAAAAATTTCCACCCATCCCATTCCCCCCAATCCTACCACCATTTAGTCTAACCCTCATCCTACCTAATCATCCTATCTAATCATCCCACTATCCCATCCAACCCACCTCTTTGGTGTAAGAGGTTTTTTTACCCAATTTGTGAGACATAAAAATTAAACATGGATTAACATTTCCAATAAACACATCTCATTACATCCATATAAATCAATATCATGAAATCCATAAAAATGTCCATCTCATAAAATATCATGAGTCCTAATGTAATCCATAAATAATTTAGCATCCTCACATAAATAATCATGTCATTTAATCAAATTCATACATCAAATACTTCACCTCACAAATTAAGCATATAATCACATCATAAATCCATATATCACATACCTATAATCCATAAGCAAATCCATCTAAAACATTAAACAATCATAATCTATTTACCATTTTATCTAATCAAATCATATAAAATGAATACAATTAAAATTCAATCACATCATTTCTAACATCCATCACATCCTCAACAAGTCATCCAATCATCTAAAATAAATACAATTATCCATAAACATCACATTAGATAATATCACAAATAATTCCATACATTTATCTAATCCATTTAATCCATAAACACATCCATCTTATCACATCATATACTATACAAATGTTCATAATCAACTCATATCACAAAAACATAACCATGCATAATCATAACATCAGAAAACATAACACATCACATCACATCCCAATCTCATCATATATAATAATCAAAAATGTTCACATGGAGTCCATGTCAAGAAGTATATACAATATATGGGCCCAAAATGGTATAAATGTGATATAATATAAACAAAATACATATATAATATCTCACAAAGTCTCGACTAGGCTCTTTGTGTTCCTTTGGGTCATTTTTATATTGACTATGATGAGTTGGATCTAAATGTAGGTTCACAATGTTTAAGTGGCATTGATGCCTCATACAAGTCTCTATAGTATTATGCCTCACACATTAGCATCATATTTTTTCACATCACATCACCCATTCCACTTGATAACATAGCCATATCTACCTCCTCCTTGGCCCTCTCAGCCACCTAAACCTCTCCTATCAGATCTTTGATGAGTCTACATCTAACCAATCTATGCCTAAAGCCTAATAATCTACATATCCTTTAGATCTATATCTATAACATAGCTATTTATTCCTTTATAGAGGTAACCTATTCTTGTAAAACATAAATTTGTCCCTAATATTGAGCTAACTTTCCATACCTCTATGTCATCTACCCTTGTAATTGGGCCAAGAGTTAGTCCCTCTCTGTGGTAATCCTAACTACATCAGAGATATGCACATGTACCTCTATCCTAATACATGTTAGTAATGATCTCTCATCTTATATCAATTGTGTCTAGAATGGTCTTATCCCATCACCACTACCACTTGCTCCAACCTATTTATTTTTCCCACCATCTTGGGTCCGCTCCCTCCAACTTGAGCCATAATAGCTACCTAATCACCATCTATCTCTCCTTGATCATGCACATGTACATCTATAACATCTGAACCTCTATATCCATCTTAGGCATCCTAAATTTGGACCTATTCCCTCCTCCATATTTATATCCTCTCATATGCCTATAGTACCCTCTTAACCACTCTTCTTTGAACCCTTTCCCTATGCCTAAGAAATCACATGGGTATCCACTAGGCCTAACATGTAGTATATGTAGCTATCACATCTAGGTATAGCATGCATGTTTGAAAATCCCAGGGGATTGGGGCAATGATATCATAGTCTATGCATGTTTTCACTCTATCCATTAGTCTCCCCCACTATGGCCTCTCTTGGTCACTTTGAGCAAATATAGGCTCCTCACTTAGAATATCCTATGGGAGCCTGAACTATCTCTAAACATGATTGGGTCTATATGTCTCTATGATGAAGTCTCTCCTATCTATCAAGTGATACTCTATAATCATGTACCATGTCACCTCTACCGCATCCTTCCATCTGAACTAAAGTCCCTTGTATGGCATCTACATCATGTGCTCAAGATATAACCCATCCAAGGCCTATCTATAAAACCTCATCTCTCCTTCATGTCCTCTTTTCATGCCTAATAAAATATACCAACTAAACATAATTAGCTCATGTGGCTACATCACTACCCAATTACTAGTGGCTATTAGATAACTATATTCTCCCAACTCTAAATCTATAGCAAAATTGATGGACCCAAGCTTGTAGCTCCCCTATAGGCCCCTAAGTGAAACTCTAGATATAGATGAGCCAACACCATTAGCCCCAAATAAAATACCCTAAAATATTGAACCATATCATAAATAATGTCTCCAAGTCCCAATGAAACCACTATCCACTCTTGTTCAATAGGAGTATGATAGTAAAAAGAGAGATCACCACTAATGTCAACCTATCAATGTTCCCCTCTTATAGGCATCTATGGATATCCACTTATTAGTTTGACACAACAACCCATAATCCCCTTGCTAGTTTATACATTATTTCACTTTGTGTGTGAGATCACTAGTAAATCTTATCACCTATCATTGGTAATTAGAAAATTTGATATATGTCTTCTAGTGTAACTATCATCTCTCTGGTCACAAAGTGGAAGGTACTCATCTTTGATTGCCATTGCTCTACCAATGTTGTAATCAATGCATGATAAATCTCCACCATAGGCATGGTCACTACATAATATAACCCCACCAGCTCTATCATGCCATAATCCATTAGATTTAATAGGTATATCTCATGTAGTAGCTTAGGATGTTACAAATAAGATGCCATCATGCCTAAGTCCTCCTACACCAATCACATAACCCATCATTATACTTATTACATCATGTATTCATTTTTAACCTATCTCACCTAATTGACTCACTCACTCAACCACTCATAACTTATTTCCTATAACCTCCCAATCCTATTTATCCAAAACCCTAAACCCCAAGACTTGAAACCCATAATCCATATTAATATCCCCTAACTAATCCTAACTAATTATCCCCACTCCATCCTTAACCTTACTAATACCACTTCCTATCCAATCATATAACCTAATCTACTCACTTCATACCCATCCCAAGTCCTATACCTAACTCAATTATACCCCTAATCACCTAAATACCCACCCTACTTACATCTAACTAACTCACTAAATCTTACCTAACCTAAACATTTCATTAACACCCCTCCCCATCCTATTCATCTCATCTAACTCCCTCATCACCCCTCCCTATCACCTAATACCCTACCCTAACCTTATATTCCTCTAACCCTTAACATTTATCTTCACCCATGACAATATTGTTATGTGTTTGTGCCCTAATTAGTGGCATTAGTGATATTGCCCACCGTAATTCATGGTTTTGCATAATCATGACTATAACCTCATAGTTATGCAAAATTTTAGTTCCCTAATGTAAGGTATTGCAATATAATGAGTGATGACTTATGGTATTACAATACCATGATTCCTCTATTATACTCTTTCAATATTGTAACTCATGATCATGTTATCACTAGTCATGAGTTCAATAATGCACTCAATCATGGTATTGCACCCACGGTGCCTCTAATCTAAAATCCATGAAATAAATTAAAAAAATAAAAATAAATAATAGGTTAGAGGCTAGATACATACTGATGGTCCATCATTCTGAACCCTCTAAAACTCTTAGACACTCTCATCATGATGGGAAGCTCATGGGATGTGATCCATGTATTCAGCTTAGATCACTATTTCACTAAGGTAAGAAGTCAAAATGAGCCCTTTTACCCCTTTTGTCCTATTTGACACCCTTTTTTACCCTCACCTCCATCACCCCTTTAACCCATAACACTCCCATTCTCTCATATTATTAGCCTAAAAATCCTATCAATCTAATCTATTACCCCATTTAATCACTAATTATCATCCCTAAGTCATCCAGGGCATGGCCTTTCCATCTCCCTATCATCCAGACCAATCTTGAGTCAGAACTACATTGGCCTAAGGTATTTTAAGACTATGTAGGAACTACCAAGCCCTAGTTTTATGTACCTAGGGATATTTCAACCACTGTTAAACCCAATCCCCATACCATACTAGATTAATCACTCAATAATATTACATCACTTTAAGCTATACACCTCATGTAAAGTGTCTTATTATCATCAATCAACTCATTCAATCTCTATTATAGGCTTAAAATACCTCTCTATAATGTGTCCTTACTATGGTAATTATCATCAGTTGGTAGCTTATCCCATCTCTTTATTTCTTAGATAATATCTCCATCTTGGGAAAGCCATTTTAATCAATCTCCTTTCTAGACATTAATCATTTATCTAAAATCAATTTATCAAGACTACACCACTTTATCCCCATGTACCTATACTTGGGGAATCTCAATCATATAAATATCAATACTTAGTGTCATCCCATCCCTAACTCATCATATTGATCTCATCCCACCCCTAGGACTTCTGTTCAAGTGACCATCTGGGTTGGTTCTCTCTACATGTTCCCTCGAGGAGGAATCATACCTACTAATACCATTTTCATTTATGACCATGGTTTTTATTTGAAAAAACATTACTCTTTCAATTCTATCCACTCATAATGTCATTTTAAAGAGGGGTAAAATATATGCACCTAAATTTGTTCACCCTAATAACTCTACTAATTCTTCTAATTTAACCTATAATCACATTCCCTAACCAATTAATTAACACATATTTCTTACATCAAATTTATACATCCCATAAACCTTATTATACCCTTGTAATCAATTAATCACCCTCATTAGCCCACTAACTAATCCTACTTACCTACTAACCTACTCATTAACCCACTTGCCAATTTAAAAATACCTTTTATTCACCTACCCATCTACTACCCTACTAACATAACCTTTCCTACACCCCTACTCCCTAATGGAGATTTATATAATTAGAGGATTCTACAAATATCCTCTAATTTAACCCTTCCCCATCTAGAACCCTTTATTTTAGAGGCTTATAAGGAATTAAAAATTCCTTAGAAAATCCCCAACCATTGATCTCAATGAGCTCAAGCTTAAATTTGAGCCATTTATTTTACCTTCCATGGCTTATATAAATAATCCATACCTCCATGAATAATGAAACTTGAAACTTGGAAGCCTTAAGAGCGTACTTTTAGCCATTATTGCATTCTCATAGCCTTGTCAAAGCTATTAACAAGCCATCAAGAGTTTATTGAATTAATTATCAATCTCAATCAAGAAATCCAAAAATCCACTCATTTTTCATTCAAAATCAATTTGGAAATCTTGGAAGGGATATATAAAATACAAGAGGATGGTAAGTGATGCTAATGTAAGTATTTGATTGTCTCTTTATATTTTTCTTTGAAGTTGTTTACATTTTGGGATTTTATTTCTAAAATTAGTAATATAGGAAAGAATCCAAAATACACTCAAACACTTTTGAAGAGTTTTTAAATATCAAAATGAATTTATGAGACCTTATAAAAAATTTTACTGCTCTAGAATGAATTTAACAAGTGACTTGAGGCCTTTCAACCCTTTTATAAACTCATAAGAAATTTTTAGGAAATTTTGATGTATTCACAACCTTATGAGTGCTCTTAAGACCCTTTTTGATTTATTTAACATTATAAAGTAAAGAGAGATACTTTTACTAGACTATCATGTAATTAAAAAATGACTTTAGACTCTTTTGATACATCTTTCCTTGGAAAAGCATTTCATATTTCTAATCCTCATATAGGTCTTAATTAGGCATCCTAACCTTATGACTAACCTATGAGGCATTATTATAATATCATGCATTAGGGATCACTTTGGATGATTTTAGTCATGAAATGAGACTTAACGATATTACATACCTCATATAAGACCTTACACATTCTTACATTGAAAACCCATGCAAATAGACCCTTTACAAGTATAATACCAACCTATCACCTCAAAATGCTTAATGTACCATCAATTAAGAAACACACTACTTCATAAAATTGAATAAATTCTTGGCATACCTATCTCTAAGCCAAAATAGTCATTCTGAAGGTACTCTTGAATTCATACTCAGTGATTCTTGGCAAATAATGATGCTTTCCTAGCATGTCAAGTGTAAAGAGATGAAGGGTGGCTAGAATAATCAACATTCTAGAAAAGTTTGTGGGCCACTTAATTTTTAAGTAGGGATTTGGTAGCCTTAAACATCCATTGGAAATAGGAGTCACATATGATACAATACAAATCATTATAGAGGTATAAACATGGCTAAAACATGTTAGACTAGCCTTGAATGAACTAAAAACTACCTCAAAAAATAAACAACAAATAATAAAATAGTAAAATAAACCATACAACAACACTTAGAGGAATAGGAAAACCTCTGCACTACTCAAAAAACATTGTGCAACAACACTTGGAAAAATGAAAATAAGTAACCTATTATGTGAAAGACCTCAAAATAAGGTTTGAGGTGTATCCCATGGATTGGGATAGGCAACACTTCTCCATTCAAACTAGATTAAAACATAACCCCAAAGGTATTTCCTTCTCTTTGTAAGCACATCATCACATGGTTGATAAGTTTGAGTGAAATATTTATTTTCATATTGATAATAGGACTTACCAATTATTAAGAATATGTCCTTGGCAATGACTATTAACCCATTATTTCTCTCATTGATCAACATGTTCATTTGTTTACTTTTCAACTGATCATCTAGGTTAAAATTACTCTCTATATTGATAAGATCTTTTGGTAAATCATTAAAATTTATATATTTAACCTAGTACTCATGTTCACCTTGAAATTTTGGTTGATCCTTGAAAAACAAATCAGCCTCTTCTTGAAATAAACGAGTAGTTTAAAGATCATTGTCAAGATTTTGGAAACCTATCTTCTTGTTTGCAAAATTAGACCTTACCATTGATTTTATAAGATAATATTGATCTTGTATAATTTATTTTCACCTATCAAACTAGGATATGGATTTTTTAACTCCATTAGTATCCTTGTGATGAACCTTAGGTTTCATTATCTTCCTAAAAGCTTCAAATTCTTCAATGATATCAAAATATTTTTTCCATGCCTCATTAAGATCTTCTTGAGGTTTCAAAATATTAGGTATAATAACATTATCCTCTTATATAAATTATGTGCATAAACCTACTCTTTCCATATGATCATATGGGTCAAATTCATTACAATACTTTGCCCATTTATCAAGAAAACAATCAGGGACTTCCTCTACTAGTGTAGTGCCTCATGGTGAACAACATCCTCTTCTTGGACAAACATAAGGTTCATTATGATGGAGTCCTCATTAAGTATGAAAACATTTCCCAAACTTGTGTCTTCTACATGATCTCAAGGATCGATTCCAAAGTTCTCATTTTCCCAATCATCTATTAGCATATATAGAACCTCTTCTAAATGTGTGGTAGTCTCATAAAGGACAT
Source organism: Torreya grandis (assembly GCA_037957365.1). Lineage (NCBI taxonomy): Eukaryota > Viridiplantae > Streptophyta > Pinopsida > Cupressales > Taxaceae > Torreya > Torreya grandis. The sequence continues at coordinate 3,752,362 of JARHVA010001103.1, read as the reverse complement.
CATTATCCTCTTCATCATACATGGTGTAATTCATAGGGAATAGAATAGGATAATATGTATTAATATGGTTTATATAAATAGGATTAACATTTATTATTACTTTGGTACCATACCTAGTCCTAAACAACATGTGTGACAAATCTGAGGATAGATACAGACCCATATTTATATTAAAGTCTTGGGAAAGGTATAGAGTAAATTAAGTGGGGAGGCCTATGATTTAAACATATTGGAATATGGAGAGTCTTTGGAAATCATGTATGTTAAGGATCATGTTCTTGATGATTCTAATAGTCTTAATAGTTATAACATATATCTAGATCACTCCCTTTGTTAGTGGAGTATATTCAATACCTAACATATTATCCACCTTCTTAGGCATAACTATATTACTTTCTCTTGAATATATCATGCAATTGTGTACAATATGATTTCCAATGATGAGATAAATATGAAATAGAGGTGGTTTATTTACCTTAATTACATTATCACTCTTTGGTTGGCAATAAATGGTAGGAAAATTTGTTGCATTTGATTTGCTTTTAGGACCAAGATGATTTAAATATTCCTTTAATAGGTATTTTTGGGTGGGAATAAATGCAACCTCCCACATGGTCACATTTAGGTTTTTTCTCTTCATTTTCGCAACTATACTGAAGGAAATTTGTCTTCCCTTTAATTGAATATTTATAAAAACATCTTCCATTTGGTGTTGGTTGATTTGAGATTGAGTTACATTTTTGGATAGCTTGATTTTCTTGTGTTTTATGTGGTTTAACAATTTATCTCTCCTTGGTAGCTTCATGAGGAACTTAGGAGGTATGAGTTTGACCAACTAGAGGAGATGGCTCTCCTTCCATTACTCTTTTATCATAGACCTATAAAAAATTTCTAAGGTTATTTTGGGGATTTTAAAGGGTTTATTAAATGTTTTAAAGAGTTTCAACATCCATGGATATTCTCTTTAATGTTTTCATATGTATAACTTTCTTGTGTTTGAAGTCTTGGTTCTCTAGACCTACATGCATGTTTATTTGGAAACATAGTAATAGATGTGTCAAAACCCTCTAAAGTCATTTGCAAAGTATGAATATTTGAAAATGGTGAAAACAAGTTTATCATCCCATATAAGACTAGTATGCAAACCCAAGATGATTTTCCCATCAAAACACCTTAGAACATGAACCAAGGAATGGAAAAAATTATAGGGGAGATTAAAAATCCTCTATAACCAATATAATTAGTATATTTGTATGAAATTCTCCAAACCAAGGCAAAACCTATAGGGTACATAAATTAGTAGGCAAATTACATAGTAAAACTTCATAGGAATGGTTCATAAAGTATAGGGAACCATTCCTATAAAATAAAACATAAAATTTAATAAGACTAAGTTTGGAATACACCCCTTAGATAATATTTCTTGAAACCTCTCATGCTAACCATACCAAGTACAAACCTAGAGACTACTTTTACTTGCCAAGAAGGGTGAAGAAGAGACATGATAGTTTTAGCCCAATTTTGACACTTCTAGCATGTAAGGAATTTATATTAGTTTTAGTAAGATGAATAGGCATTCCATGACCGTATCCCATGTGGCACAATTCCCCATGGGTTGTATAAGTGCCAAACTCACCTTTTTTCTCAAGAAAATTACCCTTTCTTCTAAATAACCTACCACTTTTTGGTTATGTCAATGTACTAAGACCTATTAGGACACATTATATGTTACATAACCTTTTATAACGTTCACACTTCCCAATAAATAAATATAACTCATTAAATGCCCCTTTTTGACCTCAAAATGACTCAAAATGACTAAAAGGACTAAAAACACTAAGGAAAAGGCTAGTATAACATAAATCAACCTATAAAACACCTAAAATTCATGTTTTTACCTATAGGGATCCCAATTTAATCTAAAAGTCAAATTTGGTCAACAAACTGGTGACTCATAGGTGTAGTATGTTTGTTATACTAACCAGACTAGTGGCCTTATTAGTCCATTGGGCTTGGGGAGTCATTTGAAGTCTAAAAAAAAAGATACATTTTACCATAGTATTTGATCAAGATAATACTACTTGATTACCCCAAACACATACAATAAATGACATACACCAACAAAGCAAACACACTAACAAGACACACACATATGTGCTCAAGGCACTTGGGAAAAATAGGAAGCAAATAACTATATACAACTAACAACTAAGCATACCTCCCTTTCTAGTATTAAAATGAATGTTTTTTTCATCTTTTTCTTCATGAGATGAATCATGGTGCCAAGCATGTTTCTCTTTAGATTGAACACTTGATAGGTTAGACCTACATCTTGAAACCTCAATTGTTATGATCTCAAGTAAACCATCTTGAAATAGGTCACCAATTTAAAATTATCCCCCTTGTCCTTGTACACATAAATCATATGTCTACCCACTCTTCATCTCATGATTAAATATCATCTTCTTTGTAGCCATAACTTCAAGAGGAATGGTTTCTTTCTCCTTGGAAGGCTGAGGCAAAAATAAACTTGTTTTGACCTCCAAATATTGACGTAAACTTTACTCTTGCACATATTTGACATGTTAGAAAATGCCATCTTGCTCATATTTTACATGTTGTATAATGTCATCTTGTTAATCTATGACATGTTGGACAATGTCATCTAGCTCATCACTTGTAATTAGCTCTAATGAAATAGTAGACCCCTTGAGAGATTTAAAATCATTGAAAATGATTTAAAAATTCTAAAATAATTCATCATCCTCTTTTTTATTAGAATCACAAAAGGAAAAAAAAATTATCTCCTTAATCCTCTTCTTTAGAATCCAAAAAGACTTCATTCAAGACTTTTTCTTTGACACAAGGAAGGCATTCTTCATTATCAACCAAATAATGAGACTCAAAATAAGGACTCACCTCTTCTTTAACACTTAGGATCTTTTGAGTGCACTCAAATTTTGTCTCAATTTTCATAATTTAATCTTGCTTCTCAAGGGCTGCAAGATCTTCCATCTCCTTCTCTTTCTTGGTGATACCAAGACTAGGCATCTTGAAATCTAGTGACCTAGCCTAATAAGGATACCAATGAGTTGCATTTTTATCAAGTAAGAGTTATAAATTTTCATAAACTATCCTCTTTAGGTTCCCATACCATAGGTCCATCAAGTAAAAGGTTAATGGGATTAGGAAAAGATGAACTAGTTTGTGGAGGTGGAACATAGGGTTTAAAATTAGATCAATAATGCATAGTAAGAGTCTCTTTTGGGTGTTCTTAGGGAAGGGGAGGAAAACCTTGGGCTAATATAGCTTTTTAATTTTCCTTCCACTTTAAAATAAATTTATCCACATCTTATTTAAAGTTAACACTTTATTGAGGGAGGTTAGATGGGGTGTGTTTAAGCATAATATATTCTTTTGGGTCTAAACCTTCCATCACACCTTGACTTAACAACTTCATCCTTGAATCCAACTCTTCAATTTTATTGGATAGGTTCTCTTGGAAAATTCTTTCTTGAATTTCATAAGCATCATCATAAGGATAAGGAGTATAAGAGGGATCATATGGAGGACAAGAGGCTTCTTGAGGAATGGTGGGAGGGACTTGCAAAGGATCAACTTCATTCTCAACTTCACACTCCTTAACAATGCTTATATCCTCTTTCTTTCCCCATGATTCTATTATCTTACTCTAGATTAGGATATTAGGGTTATAAGTCTTATCTTGAGGTGGTGATTTAATTTTAGGAGTGGGTGAAGTGTTCAAGGAGCTTAGAATCTCCTTAGGCTTGGATTCTTCACCTTGTCTCAAACTTGGAATCTCATAACTAGGGATCACTCTTTGAGATAGGGATGTAATGTGAGAGGGAAATGATGACTTGAAATCCACTTCCTTTATTGGTAACATGAAATAATACATATTCATATTATCCAACTCAATATACCTATAAATATTAGCTTTAAACACAAGTTTTTTTCTTTCAACTCTCTCCTCCAACTGATTGGGAAAAGGATGACTTTGGTATCCTTGATTGAGCTCATGACTAGGGATCAAATATGTCTAATGAGAAACTTAAGGAAGTGGATATGAAGGATTATAGGCTTGGTGAGGTTGAATTTCATAAACTCTTAGCCTATCTTATAAGGAATAAAATAGGCCACTCACATCAAACATCTTACTTGTGAGCCTTTGTCAATTGGCTCTCTCAATAGGCACCCACTCTCTTTTGACTAACTCTAATTCATCTCTCACCTTATGAATAAGATTACTAGGAACCTCTTGAACACATCTCATTTATGTGTCAAGATATAATATATACCTCTCATAGCCAAAAATAGTTTATTTGAAGGTGGAAATAGATTGACTTGAGAAGTGACTAGGTTGACTAAGAGCAAGATATGGAGAAGGATAAGTGTAGGACTGATACACTTAATGACAGGGATGATTAATAACTTGTTCATATTGATATGGAATGATACACACTTGAAATATTAAAATAATGCTCAACACCAAGTTCAGCCATGAAAATTCATTAGGAAGCAAGAACATAAGGAATGGCTATAAAAAATATTCAAAAGGAATACCTAGGCTGCTTGACTAGCTGACATAACTTCAAAGTCACCATTGATGCTTTGATATATGCATCCAAAGTTTGATTTTCAAATGATAAACAAATAAATATTTTAACCTCTTGGATGAAGAGTCCCACTAGGCATGACAAAAATTATTTTAACTTGGATTTGTACCCTTTGAAGAAATTTCTAAGCTCTCCTCATACAAGTGGCACAATGGAAAAACCTCTAGACTTGTGGGTAGCCCAAGGATGAGGTGAATCTCTAAATATAGATAGCTCCTTTGATGTACCACTTTGGATTACAACTACACCTAAACTTTGGAGGGGAAAAAGGAGAGAGATAACTGAAAGCAAACTATTCTAAGGGAGGTGATACACCAAATAAGATGATGACTTCCAACTAGTTACATGTTACACATGAAATCAAGGGACAAACTAAACATATACTTCTCCAATTTGTATATTTTCATATCAATGTTACATTATGAGGGTATGGATGAATGTGAAAATCTAAGAAGACTGAACAAGAGGCCTTGAATGACACTAATGAATATATTAGCTCATGTAATCCTTGACATTTTATAAAACATTTCACATGCCCTATAAGAAGAAGATTTCTAACTACAAATAGGGTGACAGAATGAGACACATGCTAAATAATCCATAGTCTTCACTAAGAAATATTCATCATCTAAGTAAAAAACACATATGAATAGTCATGAAGAGGTATAAATCAATAGTCTTATTGGTCAAATGATATGCAAATGATTAGGGCTTTGCCATATTCAGGTGGAACATGAGTTATAATGGCCAAAATGGCTAGTTCATATAGAACTTGAGAGACAGAGGAGGAGATAATTCTAAGGGTCACAAGGACACTTTTCAAGATAATATAATCTATTACTTATGCATGAGAAGAGGATATGGGATGAACCATGCAAGGTTAGGAAGTACAAGTGTCCATCTAAGTCATCAAACTCTTACAAAATGGCATGAAATTACTTTACCTAGATCAATCAAAGTTCCTTAATTATTAGGGATAGGTATGATGATTGGAATTAGTGTAATGGTTTTAGTTATGCCTCTTTATGTATTAGTTAGAGGCTTAGTCCTTTGGAAACTTTTGGATATGAGCCATCATCAACTGCAATCCAAAAAACTCCTCCTTCATGTACCCTACACACTTTGCCTCAAATTTAGGTTTATTTTCCCATTAAAATATATGGGATGGAGTAGACGACACATTTAAATACCCTCCATGGCCTTATAATCATTAGGGATACCTTAATATCAACTAGCTTAAAGTTTTCCACCCTTCACATTAGCTTGTCCACTATGCCAATTTTGACTAGCTGAGATGAGAGCTATTGTTTGAAAACTTAAGAGTTTTTATAAATAATGAAATGTAAATTAGGGTTTATTATAAGTCCTAATCCTTCTCCTAATTTTTTTCATCATCAGACTCCTCGTAGAACCTACATAATGCACAAAACTATCAAGAAAATCTAGTTATGTACCCCGTCCATACAAATCCATACAACTCAAAAGTATTGGAGGTTGAGGGATTAATGTGAAAGGTACAATAATAATCCTAGTCAAAATGGTCCATTATAGAATCTATCTAATTCTATTTCTCTAAATTGGTCACTGACAAAGGTTTGCAAGGGTCTTAGCTTATTTCCACTCTTAAGGTTTGTTCATGAATATGGGACATCCAAATTGAAAAAACATTACACAAATTCATATTTAAATACCTTCATAAAAATCCTTAAAATTCTTTTGTTCCCATGAAAATCATCAAGAGAGATGAACACTAGAAATCACCTTAGCGAGCTTCTCCTTCCCTTTCGTACAAGTTTGAGTGGGTTTTGAGCTCAGAAATGGACTATTTATGGTTTACCATACAATGTGAGAGATTTAAAATATTTAAAATGACACAAAACTTATTTTCTAATCCATTATAATGACGATCTAAGGCTATAGTTGAAAATGACCTCCTCTTTCACTTATAGGCCTAACCTTGCCTAATAGCACGTCTGTACCTTAAAACCCAAAATGAACATTAATGGTTTTCCCCTACATTAAAATATCTCAATTTTTTTTTACCAAATGAACATGTTTCATCTTGTTATAATAATTACCCAAGGTTGGAAAGGAAGTTGACTACCCATTTGGCTTTAGGCCTAGAACCTACCTATTAGGTCTACCTGCATAATTGAGAGTTTAAGATACCCTATCTATTTTCATTATTTATTGAAATTTTATTCATGTTTTATTAGGTTTATTTAATCTTCTCCCACATTATTTAAGGTCTCTTTTGATTTTGGTACACCTTTCTATTCTCAATCTCTAAACTGACCAATTTTGTTCACAAAGGAGTGCCCTCTATTTGAGACAAAATAGAGGGAACTCCCCCTATTTTCTCAAAGAATATGAATATTTGAGAGGGTTATCCATGTGATGGAGACCATATATAATATTTTTTATCCTTTTATCAATCTATTTTCCTCTCATACTCAGATCTCCAAGGTAGACAAATTGTGTGTAGGCCTATCCTAAGTGGACTATGTTATGTAATATTAGAGTCCTTTCTCTATTCAAAATACAATATGATATATCCATGGGGAATTATTACCTGAGTTGGAATCACGTTTTGATCATGTAGACTATTAGGCTTTTTATAAACTATGCTTGTTCATGCTTTACCCTGACTAGCCTAGACTGGGGTCATAGACTGTGATTGTATTTCTATTTGGGAGAAAACCCTGTAGGTGTAATTTTCATGAATTTAGCCTTATAATAAATTTTTAAACTTCAATGAAAGATTAAAATATTAATTTAATTAGTTTCCCTACTTTACTTCACATTTGGGGTTTGATATTCTCACAAGAGCAGTCACAATGAGCAGACTATGTATTCTATGTTTTTTTTCAAAAGATGCTTCCTGTATGTGATGCATATGTTCTAAGATTTAATTAAAAGTAAACATACCAATTTATAGTTCCTTTAAGTCATATATCAATCACTTGGAACTAAATCCATTATGATTGTACTAACCAACCATGAAAACACCATGTTGTAGCTCATTGTCTACTACAGTCAACATAATTAACTTTGTTGGGAAACATGAAGTACTATAGGTGGAGATTATCCTCTTGAAAAGTTTCACATTGTTATCCAATACCATGAACCATTTTAAAACTTATCTCATCTGAAATTCTATGTGATTCCATCTCAAACCTCCATTTTAGATTGTGCGTAATTATAGTCAGATGTAGGTGTGGATCTATTTGTGAAAGACCACCTGTAGGTATGCATGAGACCTTAAAATAGATAAATTCATCTTATTTAATGATATCTCTATTAAATTAATTATAACTTGGAACATTTAATATTCCCATATGTTATCAAGGTCTAGTTTTCAATTTATGGAAGTGAGAGATCTCCTTTTGAACTTAGGCCTATAGATGATTTTTATTTGAAATTATTGCATGAAAATGCAACTTTAGATCTTATGATCATTACCCTATTTGAGTTATTTTCCACTCAATATTTACATGATTATTATTATATTTAGATGTCTCAATATAAGGTCATTATATGCATCAAACATCATTGTCAACCTTGTTTTATAATTCCACTAAAATGGCTTTGGGCCTCTATTATGTTGTTTTAGGGAAAAGATCCTTGAGTTCAGTAACTGCGTATTGAAAGATGTTTTATACCTTCCTTTGCCATTTTTATACCTAAAATAGGTTTTTCATTTTCTCACCTCATGATATTACTTCAAAAAAAAAAATCTATCACTTTCTTCGACACTTGACATGGGTATTTAGCTCTATGTCTAGTTGCTTGTAGGTGGAAATTTTGTGTATATAGGCAGTAAAAGAGAAAATGGACAATGCGCATGTTTTGACCCCATTAGTAGATTTGACATTTTTAGAACACAAAATCAATAGGCTCATCAAGGTCACTAAATTATCTCAAAATTGATGATCTTCTCTTGGAAGAGTGACTTCAATGTGTAATGAACTCTTGATGTATCTACTATTTTTTATCTATGTGATTAGGAAAATGATCGCTAAATATGTTCATTATTTGATTCTCACTTGGTTGTTATTTTGATTTATTTGTAGATGTACCCACATTGATTATGTTCTTATCTTTTAGATCCTTAATATTATGTTGTAGATTGATGCATATATTTTTAGTATGGCCTAGTACTCTATGAAAATAATAAAATTAATTTTAATCAAATAATTTTAGAATAGGCTTACTCACATCAACCAATTTAATGGGAGGAAGAGATAGGAGATTGCATTCCAATAAATTTGGTAATACCTTGTATGGATCTTCTAAAAATTTGGTAAATTATCTCCTTAGAGGAGATGATAATAAAATTCATACAGTAGGTTTTGAAATTAAATTCACTATTAAATTTTGACAACTTTTTTTATCAGTTGATTTCACCTTATATGGTGACTTACTTAGATTCTCAACATGAGGTGTAGAAATTGGATTGGTTTCATACCTTAATTTGTTCATTGCTAATAATTTGACCTCTCTTTATTTTACAATGTGATATAAATATGTGAGTGAGATAAAATAATTAAATATAATGGATTCATGTAGTGGTGGAATCAAAATTTTATTGAAAATGTCTTAAAATTCCTTATTTTCCATAGGATTTATCATTTTAGATAGCATGGACTTATATTATAAGACATATTCTGTGATAGGCTCATTGGATTTTTATTTGATCTTATAAATATAAGTTCATTAAATATTTCACTTATGTTTATTAAGAAATGTGTAAAGGAAAAAAATATGTTAAAGGATTAAAAAAATGAACTGACTGATGTGGTAAATCATAAAACCATTAGAGTGAGTATTATTTTAAACTTATTGAAAATAACTTGGTAAAAAATAATAATTGGATGCATATTCCAAACATGTTTCATTGAATGCTCTCAAATGTTGCTCAAGGTCACCTTTTCCATCATATAATGTAAGCTTAGGTGCTGTAAAACTAATTGGTAAAGGATATGATGAAATATGTTGAGCCAATGGAGTAAGAAATAAAGTTAATTAATCTATTGCTTGATCAGGTTTCAAATCATGATGTTCCATTTGAAACACCTTCGTTTACAAATCTATAATGGTGTTTATAAGATATTGTGCATCAATAATATTATGTGTACTAACCATGGGTGATGTCTCAAAAGACTAAGTAGAAATTGGCGTATTGATCTATTTATACCCTTGGGTTTGCCCCATAGTATATGTTG